>VZRN01001171.1:257114-279957 GCA_013397935.1 Dasyornis broadbenti
TTTTTTTTGGGGAAGCAGGAAAAAACATTTGGTTTAGATCTAGGAAGGGTAAAAATTTGCCACTAGAGTATGTGAGCATCAGTCTAGCAAGCTGAGAGAGTTTACTTTTCTTTGTGAAAGAAACAGACATAATTGATGTGGTGACTGAAGACATGTAATTCAGCATGTACTTGTTATTTAGTATACGCTTTTGCTGGACCTGGAAAAGACCAAAAGCAGAGAAAAGAGATTTCAGTTTGAGGAGTTAGCAGCTTCAACTTTATAGAAATAGTTTTTTAAAAAAAAAAGGCTGCTTTGATTTAGCTGCTAGTCATTTTGCATCTTAGTCTCAAGTAGATCTGAATTTCCCTTTAGAGCTTGAATTCTCTATTTGAAAGATTTTTGAATGAATCTGACTGGAGCTGGATTTAAATTTCAATTTGAGGCATGAAATGGCTGCTGAGGGATGGTACACAAATTGCCTGATTTCCTAAACTAAAATGTCTTTTTGCTTCATATGAAATCCTACTAGTAGAAATCTTATTTGTAGCAATTTATAACTGTTGTACTTTATGAAGTGGTGCATATTTTCTGTACTAAAGACAGGTATTCAACTCTTTGCGTGGTAGCTACTGGAAGAAAACTTTGCTAATTCAACTGCAAACTGACTATATCCTTGATACCTTTGAGACATTATAACACTTGGGAATTAAATCTACAGGGGACAGAAGTGTTCTAAAGAATATTGTATGTTTACAAAGTTTTCCTCTGGAAAACTTTGAGCTGGTAATTCTCCTGATTTCCATTGACAGATACATCTCAAAATTGTCCTGTTTGAAAATGGAAACTATTTTTTTTTTATTTCATTTTATTCTTTTTTAGAGAGAGAATTGGTTCTGCAGTCATTATTGGGCTGCACGTTATTAATTCGTATGTTCTGTCTGTCCTCCCAGACACATGTCTTTGGAGAAAGGTCTTTATATTTTAATAACTAGTATCTAGATCAATACTGTTTTATTCAAAAGGTTCTTTAAGTCAATAGTTCTAATTTCTGTGTCGAAAGTACAGCCCATAAAGAGTCCCTTCATAAAATAAATATATATTAAATTTTGACATACAACCATGAGAAGGTCCTCTAGTTGAAGAGATACAACTGAATTTCTCTTGAAATGGCCACTAGGGCATTTAGAAGGTTGCGAATAATTTTAGAAAGTATGCAAATACATTGTGGTTAAAATTGCTCCTTTCAGATTCTTAATAGTAGATAAATGAGTTAAATTATCTTCTCTACATGGAAGTCTGGGGATGTGTAATAAACCATCAGACCTCGTTTGTTGACAGGGATTATCAGAAATGTATCTCATTTCAGTGTTGACTTAAAATAATTTCCAATACTGTAAGGAAGAACATCAATATTTACTTGAAATAGAATAGGAAAGAGGGAATAAGAAGGAGTCGGAGCCAAAGATAAAGAACATAAATCTAAAATATTATGTGTGCTTGCTTTTTATTGACTACCTTTCAAAACTGCTGTAGTTGCATCCAAGAATTGAAAAACAAAACCACACCAGATTGCAGAAATACTCGGAGTCTTACCCAGATGAGAATAATTTGATACAGGAATTTTTTTACAGTCTTCTTCTACAGCTTCCAAAGCTTTCTTCCAAGAAAGAGTCAAACCCTGCCTGTTTCTGAAGTTAAGCAGCTATTCTGTGTTTAAAATCTTTAATACACTAAGCACTGTGTGGTATAACTGATTGTATATAATTTCAAATTAGCTTTTAATAAATATATTAAGATTACGCATGTACCTTTTTAACACTTCTTTTTTTTTCTTTCTAACTGCCAAGACACCATACAACTGAATGTCCAAATTTAAGATTGCTATGTATTGCACATAGTTTGACACAAAGCAGGAAATTTTATTTCATTAATAGTTGAAGTTGCTTTTGCTTAAATTTAGAGTGTTAGCTTCTCTGCTAATATTTGTTAACTTCTCCATCTAGTTACCTACCAGCAGAGCAGCAATGACCATGGACTTTCCTAAAAGCTTTTAGGCTGTAAAGTGCAATGCTATTATATGGCCAAAGGTCCTTAGATTATTGTTATTCTCTAGCAATAGCAATAACACATAAGCAACCTCTGAAATGCAAAGCCCTCTGATATTGAGCACGGGGAAAGAATGATTTGGTTTAAATTCTGGAATACTAAAAAACTGACACACCCTGTTTTTCTTTCTGTAACACACGTGGAACAGATATGTTTTTATACCTGTTTTTTACTTCACATAGGGACAAAATCTCCAAGACCAAACATATTCACTATTTTGTACTAACGTCTCACATGAGCAAGCTGCAAGATTTTTCAAGCCCCAGAAAGTCGCCTTTTTTTTTTTTTTTGTAGATCTAACGTCTCTTGTTCTACTGAAAAAACCCCACCATTTCTTCAGACAAATTGATAATGCTGTAATGATTCATCTAAAACTATAACATACTTGGTAGATTATGAAGATTTTAAGTTGTTTTTCAGTCTTGCAACTATAAAAAACAACTAGTTAGTTCAAGAACTCCAGTTAGGACTGGTTCACTTCTTGGTGGTTTGTGTATATTTTCTGTAGGTAACAGAAACCAATTAGTATTTATTTTTGTTCCAGCTTTTCAGTGATATTAATACTGGTTTTTTATAGCACCAAGTTTGTCACATGGGTTACAGTTGCTTCAGCTAATTTAATTTACTGAAATTTAATTAAATGTCAATGAGCAATGATTTATGAGTTTTCCAGGTCACTCACATACTTTTTTCCTCCAAGTGTCATACAATGGCATAAGGAAAACTAAGATACCTGAATAAGGGAAAGCTTAAGCTTTTCTGTTTCCTGAAAGTGATGGCACAGAGGGTAACCAACGTTTCTTTTAGCCTTTTTGGTGTTTAAAAATAAATCTCCATATCAACAAGGCAGAACAATTTGCAACATTTCTCAGGCAAATGCAACAGAATTCTTTTTTCTATTTCCAGCTACAGTATTTCATAGAGGGCTTTGTTATACAGTTACATAATTGCCTTTTTGATCTAATAAATGTGCTTTATATCCCTATTTCTCTTAATATCCACCCTCTCGCCTTGTTACTATCACGATGATAATGACCTATAATAGTAAGGCAATCACAATGGCTTGTTGTTTAAATCCTTCGTAAGCTTATCACATTTCATTCTGTTAAGCCCACAAAAGAGAACATTCCGATTTTTAACCTTCATTTTTGTCTGATACTTGTAGAAAAATCACATCTGTATATTTTATTACACCATGAAAATATATTAAAAGTAGAGAAAAAGAACAAATTAACTATCACAATGACCAGGTTGTTCAAATAGTGGTTGAGTTTCAAATGGAGAGACAAACACGTAAAACAGCTTTGAAAATAAAAATATTTTTAAAAAACCCAAAAAACTTTGTCTTTATAAAGCATCACAATTCCATATTCATTTTGAGGTTCACTTTTTTCCCTAAAGAATTAATGAATATATGTCTAAAATATAAAAAGATTTAAATTAAAATTGTAAATTAAGGTGGGAATTTTAAAATCAAACTATATTATTTTCATTTTCTGGATCATAGTAGAAGTACTATGCTTACCCATAATATCTTTTTTATTTTTAAAGAAGAAGGGTTGAAGCCTAATCTTTCACATATCCTTTAGACTGGAGCATGGTTAAATATGTGTTCTTGTATTTCAAGTATAAATATGTATCTCAGAAACCTGAAGATAAAATATAAATTAAGTTAAAGAGCATGGTTATATTATCTTATCTTCTAAATATACCCTTGCTTTAAACCAAATTGTACCCCACCCTGATGTGGGAAAACAGATACTAGCCAAAGCTTTAATTATCCATATTCTACTGATGATTTAACTAATTTTAAAGTTATTTTTAGAAAGGGCAGAGAAGAGTAGGATTTAAATCCCATCACATTGTGTGTACCATATGTATCTTTTTTGATGTCACACAGATTGCTAAATCATAAGTCCTGGGCTTTCCCTTTGTAGGCTGAACCAGCTGCTGCATTAGCTGTTCCTGCATCTTTTTTTCTGTGTTGAGTGCACTTAAGCCCTTATGCAACCTAATACTTTCTGTTCATTGGAATAATTTTCTGCTGTTAGCCAAATGCACATTCTGCTTCGTGGTATGGCTTTTTCCAGTTCCTGTGGTGGGGGAAAGCAAATATTGATGATACATCTTTTCACAGTGGCTGCATGTTTATCAACCACCTTGCATGTTCTTTCATTTTTTTACTATTAAATGTTCTGTAAATCAATTTTATATTTGGTATTTCAGTTTATTATTCTGAAAGACCACTGCCTTGATGATGACCCTAATGCCCTATTTTTTTTGTTTTGATAGTGTTTAATACAGATGTTATACGATTAATATAAATACTGTTTATATGCAGATATGGATATTATTTACAAGGTGTTTAACATTAACAGATTTTTTTCTTTAATTTCAGCCATCTTAATATTGTCTGAATACTTTTACTTTCCATTGGCAAAAATAATTTGTATACAACAAATAATAAGCAAAACCAGTGTATCATGGATACAATTATGGTAGTTACTGAATATAATTTTCCAAATGCTATTTCAAATTAGACTCATTAAAAATATTCATAATTTATATTTTTTTCAACTACATTTTAAAATGTATTCCCCCCCAGTTTCTAACCCCCCTGATTATTATGCTGCCAGATTGTTAAATTTATCAGAGTCTGTCTTCACATATTATAATATACAGGGTAGTGTATTTCTTGCACAAGTGGTGTCTTATTCAAGTTCAGCTACAAGCATCTCCCGAAGTTCTGAATGTAGCTTTAGCATCTCTGTGTTTTGTTGACTGTCCCTTTCCTCTGCACTGACCACATCCTTCCATCTGCTTAAGGCATCTTAGTATTCTGAAGAATGTTGTGTGGAAATTTTGAGGCCCATATTTACATCAACAGTTTATCATTTACAGTAGATTTTGTTGTTTCTTGAGGTTTTTCATGGTATATGTGAAGAGATTTTCAAATCTGTAGAGGCACCTTTTTGAGCTCAGAAAGTGCAGGAATGTTTGTAAAGTCTTAAATATAGTCATACAGCTGGCCTGAGGTATTTGAGACTATTCTGAGTTTCTTTTTCTTGCAACTCATATAGTTTAGAAGAAAGCAATAATTTTTTAGCAACATTAATGAAAGACGATACTGTAGGCTTCTCTTCTGAAAACCACTGGTTTGGATTCTGTCTTCTGGTGCTGGTTCAGTTGCTTTCTGGAGACCAGCCCACTCTTCCTGGTACCATGGCGAGAGTTAAGGTTAAAAGTGTTTCCCTCTCAAAAAGGAATGGGTAGAGATTTTTTCCCCTCTTGTGAAGAAGTGAAACGAATTTACTTTTGTACTGCCTCATGCTGATTTGTTAAAGATGTGTTTACTTGAAGAAAGCAGCAATATTTTGTAAACATAACAACTCATATAAATATTTATTCTGATCGATAGCAAAAATTTGCTAAAGCTTCCTTGAGTGATTTTATTTCTGTTAGGAAACTCAGGAAATTACAGGTTTATTAGTTTGTTGCATCTGCTGTTTGTTTTTTATCTGCATTTTCTGTTTAGCATTGCAGGTGTCACCAAAGATGTTATAATGATTTCAACCACACTCTTACAGTGTTTTCTGCTGCTGGCTATGATTTATACCACTTACATCTTAAACTTGATTTTTCACTTTTAGAAATCATCCTTTCATTTCATCCCATTATAATTTTGTTCATTACAGACTTTGTTGCCTCCAAGCATGTTCTCTAAAACTCCGTCTCAGGTTCTCCATGCAGTTCTTCACAGTCTCCTACACATTACATCACAATACTTCAGCAAGATTTTTTCTCATCATTCACAGTGAACATTATTTCTAATGTTCAGTTGCTGGTTTTGCAAGTCTCTTTAAAAGTATTGCCGTACAAGATAACAAAGCACATTATTTACTCATTCTGGCCAATGTCATTATCTTTTACTACTCCCGTGTGTAGCTGGCCATCCTTAAATAAAGGCTGTCAGGTGTCTGGCTCTATCCCAGTATGTCTTGCTTACGATCAGGATGCAAACATGCCATTCATTTGAATTCTTAAATGGCTGTTAGGCTCAGACTTGACATTTGTGATGAAACTGGAACTTTTCCTGTGACCATGGCAATTAAGTTACATCCATTAAGATGCTCTTTTCTCACTTTCTTTCTTAGCTATTTACTGGCAGAAGTGGACAGTTAGTTTGATTATAAATTAAATAATCACTTGAAAGATTGTGACAGATCTGAGAACCTCCATGCCCTAAAGCCGTGATCCAGATTTCTTTCTTTCCCTACTTGTCTCCTTATTTTGCTTTGCAACTGTGGTGTGAAAATGGCCAAACAGACAAGACTTTTGAGGATGTGATTTTTACAAGTTCTTGAGGAAATCTGCGGTAGGAGGCTGTGGATAATGTTGTACACATTGTAGTAGAACTGGAAACACTGGAGCAAAACACCTGGCTTTGGAAGGCGCTTTTTTGAAAGCACTGGAATCACTGGCTATGATTTTCTGCTGTAAGAAAACCTGACAAAGCCAGGTTTCATGCTAAAGTACAGTTTCAGGACATTTATATCTACTCACCTTTGCTGCGTACCATAGGCCAGTGAACATAATCACCAAGTCAATCTGGGCCTATCTCAAAACTGTAGAATAAAACCAGATCCTCACCCTGGATTGGCCTCCCAGGTGGTCCTTGCAAAATCTCTCATAGGCAGTAGGAATTTAAAGCAGAGAAGATAGGTTATAGAAGTCAGAAGCAGAGGAGTTTATTGACGCCGTAGATCTCAGATAACATTCTATTCCTTTTTGTTGATTTTGTGTATGACCCATATTGTTCCTGAGAAGATCAATGTTTCTTCCTGGTAATCTGTGAGATCTCAGGCACTGTTTCCTCATTGAAGCTCAGTCAATTAAGACTTTCAACATTTCGGAGTGCTGATCCTCTTAGACAACAAATGAAAAAGGAAGGGTTTGGGAGATGCTGAAAGAGAGCAAAAGGAAATGTGAGGAATGGAGAATGCATGCAAAGATAAGAAGGAAGAATAAAACCAATGACATCTGTCTTGGGGAAGGAATTAGTGCAGCAGTTCTCGAAGTGAGAATATTTTATTTCTTTTTGGAGTAGTATGCTGCTGTAACCATAATCTCCAGATCACAGACTTGAATTAAAAAAAAAAAGTTTACCCTCTATAATAAACGAGTTACAAGAAACAAAGAATATTTTTATTTCATCGTACTCCCCTGTCCAAAGCTGTATTTCTAAATTGAATGGGTATGCAGGCATAGGGGACAGAGGCCTGCAGTCAAGTTTTTTTTTCTTCTCTTGGGGAAGGTGACAGCAAATGATTCAGTTTGTAGATGCCAGACCCAGCACCGTGGTAGGAAGAAATATTAGTCTGTAGAAGAAGCACATGCTGAATGTGTACCTGATTTTTGTCTCATGCAGGAAAACTATGACAAGCCAAATACAATGTATCATGAATCATACTGGATCTGTTGTCTGCCAGTTAAACAAGTGATACAGAGTTGTACTGACTGATCTAGAAAGCAACGCCAATTCATTCACATCTGTAAAATGATCTCACCACTTTTTCTTCTTCTTAGTACATTTTTCCAACTTCTGTGCTCAAAAGAAAATCATTCATCTTTCACTCAATAACTAAGACAGCATCATGGTTTAAGCCCAGCCAGCCTCCAAATAGCACGCAGACCCTCACTCACTCCCCCATCAGCAGGACTGGGGAGAGAATCAGAAGAAAACTCATGGGTTGAGATAAAAACAGTTTAATAGGAAAAGCAAAAGCCACACGCACAAGCAAAGTAAAACAAGGAATTAATTCACTGCTTCCCATGGGCAGGCAGGTATTCAGCCATCTCCAGGAGAGCAGGACCCCATCACACATAATGGTTACTTGGGAAGACAAACAGCATCACTCCAAATGTCCTTCCCTTCTTCCTTCTTTCCCCACTTTATATCTGAGCATGACATCACATGGTCTGGAATCTCCCTTTGGTCAGTTGAGGTCACCTGTCTTGGCTGTGTCTCCTCCCAACCTCCCAAGCACCCCCAGCTTCCTCACCAGCATGGCAGTACAAAAAGCAGAAAAGGCCTTGGCTCTGTGTAATCCCTGCTCAGCAACAACAAAAACATCTCTATATTATCAACCCTCTGTTCAGCACAAATCCAAAACACAGCCCATACCATCCGCTGTGAAGATAATTAATTCTACTTCAGCGTAAACAAGCACACACAGGCACTGGAATTTTGAAATGTCTTAGACCATATTTTGACCTTGAAACTTTCTGTAATTATAGTCAAGATTTTGCATCCAGTAGTCATCAGTGGAAACACTGCTTGTCACGTTTTTCACCTGAGCTGATTTTTTCTTAATTGTGGGACAAAACTGATTGCTGGCAACAATTTAATTATTTTTTTGAATATAAGTCTGTTTTAGGTTGTTTGGGAAAAAGTGATCATCAAATTAGGCATTTTAATATCAAAAAGGTTAATAAAAATTGTAATTTGATGGAAGCTTTTTTCCCCAAAAATGGTCAAGAATGTTTATATCAAGAAAGCAGAAAAATTTAAACAGGTTTATGAAGTGATGATACTAAAACCTGAGAGGCTATTTAGAAGATTTTAACATGCATACATGATTTGATGCGATCAAAATCTTGTTATGGACAAAGGGGAATCCATTTTATACACTGAGCTAAGCATTTATGGTTTGTCTAATTAGTTTTGCCTGTTTTATAGAATTCTGTAATATTATGTAATATATCTTACACATAAACTTCCTGTTAACTTCCCCTGTTATTTGGTGTATGCCCTCTCTTCTGGGCTGCAGAACAGTCCTTCCCAAACGTTCCTCTTGCAATTATTACCAACTCAAAAGAGAAATCTTTCAAGACTTCATGAATAAGGGCTTATCTCTGTCTGTGTTTGCAGTGTTGGATCTTTAATACTTACTATTGCTGGCACATGAAATATTGCATAATGCTGCAGCTACCTAAAATATTTATCAGTGTGAGAATGTGATCCTTTGTGTTCAGAACAAACGTACTTTGATATTTTTAAATTATTTAAAAACTTTGCAGGAGTGAATCATAAATCTTATCATATATTCTGACAGTGCTTTTCAATGCATAACTGTCTTTCCTTAGAAATAGAATTGGAATTAGGAATAGAAGTGAAGAGCAAATGCTAAAAGCTGTGATTTTCCAGAGGTCAAAATCTGGATAAGTAAGAAGAAGGGATGCAGCCTCATTCATTGCTATGTTCATATAGACTCAATTAAGACCTGCATATGTTCATCTATATGTGCTTTATTAAATGAATGTGATACATATCTAAGCCCCATAATTTTTAACACAAATAATATTGAAACAAACTGGGGAAATTATGGACTTTATTGCTTTTTAACTTCTTTAAATATAGTAAAGTATAGTAGAATCCAATAGACTGAGGTCAGTAACCCTTGACATTAATATGCATTTATAAAGCCAGACTTTAAAACCTTGTTTTCTAGTGATTACTGCTGTGAAAGCTGTTCTGCACTAATAACTTTTTCATTTTTTTTTTTGTTGTTTTTTTTTTTTAATATATTGCATCACATGAAAACAGACTTTAAAATTTTCTACATTCTTTTCACTGTAGTGTAATCAATTTAGGAAACTTCAGTCAAAATAATCCCACTTTCTGAGGCTTCTTTGAAAACATCCAGCACAGCACAAAGATTTTTTTCACTGAATGACACCAAGTAGGTAGAATTGCTCATGTGGTTTTTAGTAACTCATTTTCCTCTTCCCTTTTCAGACTATGGCACTATTAAGAAAGTACTTGCCCCAATGAACCAGACTTCAAGCAGCTGCCTGCTTGAGGAAATTGAACTCCTACCGAAAAGTCAGCGAGAGCCCATCAGGAGCCTTCAGATCTTGCACAGCCAGAGTGTCCTTTTTGTGGGCCTTCAGGAACATGTGATTAAGGTGCCCCTGAAGAGATGTCTCTTTTACAAAACATACAGGTATGAAGAATCAGCTAGCTTTATTTGATTGGAAAAAAATACATGCAGGGGGTTGCAGAAAAATGGGAAGGATAAATGGCTGCAAGTAGGAATCCAAATTAATTGCCTCTCTCAGCAATGATTTCCTGTGTACACTGTTTATCAGAAGTGTCTCTGACTACTTGTACTAACTCGTTAGGACTAGATGAGGCTCTCAAGGAATTATATTCATATTGAAGTCTCATTATGCAAGTTCTGAATTATGAAGTGAAACAGGAAAAAATATCCTTTGTAGAAAACAGCTATCTGGTAAAGTGTGATATAGCTGCTGGTTTATTATATTTAAAGCTTTAGACTTGAACAAATTTAATGGGTTTTTGTTTGTTTTTTTTTAAAGCTGTGTTATAACTGAGTAAACAGTATCTCTGTGGATTCAGAAAGAAAATTGGGTTGGATGAAATCAGAATTAAGAGTAATTGGAAAAGTGGCTATTTAAAGGTACTGTTGGATCAGCAAACTGTAATAAATGTAAATATGCTAGTAGGTAAAAGGGCTATGCAGCTGCAATTGTTCAATCAAAGAGGATAATTTACAAATTATCACTTGGTTGTAGACTGTATTATGATTGTTAAAGAATTTAAATTTCAGCACACAACTTTTTCAATAGGCTATCTGAAAATACATCTGGGTTGCAAAATATGCTGTTAGAGATTGTTAATTTCATCTAGTTAGTTGTATCTTCCCTTTGATATATGTGGTCCTGGTAATTCAGTACAATTGTTTTGTGTCACGTCAGATAGACAGTGAACCAGTGTAATGAGGTTTTGAGAACTGTGGCAGAGGCATGTCATTTGTTTTATAGTTTGTTTTAACTTCATCTTGTTTAACATACATTCGTTTGAAAGATTGGGCTGGTAAAGGAGGGAGAAAGGCTGCCGGTTGCCTTTCTTGGCTGCTACACTCAGGCTCACAGAGACATCATTGATGCAGCAGAGATATTATACCTCCCACCAAAGGTAGCATGAGCATTTGGAGGTAGAGACATTTCTGGCTGTCAGAGGGACCACACTGTTGGTCACAGCAGGCAAGTGACCACAGGACACAGATGTAGCAGAGCTGTGGCTCGGTGACAGTGGAAGGACATTTCCAAGAGACCTGGCATATTATGGGTATTGGTACCATTCAGGAAGCCAGTGAAAGGCTGTGGATTGAGAACAAGACTGAAGGAAAAGCTGTGCCCCAGAAAACAAGTAGACCAGGGAAGGAAAGAATTCTACTTTTTGCAGTTCTTTGCCAGCCCTTTTTTTGTTTATGCTATCTTATGCAGCATATTTTGACATTTTCTTTTGAAATAGAAGAACACTTGAAGCCCCATTGGAAGTCCTGCAAAGCTTGTTTTAGGGGAAAGTTATATATGGGCAAGGCTCTGCTTCAAGTTTTTTGTTGGTTTAGTGGCCTACATAGGACCAAGTTTCAGTTTCTTTGGAAGTTTCATCTCTCCTTGATTCAGTGAGTTGAAAAAGGATGTGTGGTGGTGAATATTTACACCAAGCCTGCAGTCTGCTTTGGACATTTCAAGGTTGGAACCTTGTTATGTTTTTAGTGAGGTGTGAATGCCAAGGTCCCTGGTACCTTTGCTTCAATAAGGACAATTCCCAAGTCATGGCAATGTTATTCCAGCTGCAGGGCCCTAACATGCCTCTGCCCCCGCAGGGTAGGATTGTTGTTTCAAATCACAGACCCCATCCATGGCTGCAGGTTATTCATTCCTCTCCCTGTTTGAGCAGTGGGCTCTAATTGCCTATTTTTAAAAATTTCTTTTAGAACAAAAGAGAACAAAACAAAACAAAGTGGTGTCATTCCCATTTTACTGAGTAGAATAGTAGTTAAATGCCTTAAATCCTACTCAAATGATAATTTATTCCTCTGCCCAGAGGTATATGAAGTCTCGTCTTCCACTGGAATGACTTATTTAAAAGGAGATAAAATGATTCCTTGTGGGGTTTTTCAATCATATCTTTTGTAGTTGAATGACTTCTCTTGTAGTAATTAAATATTCATTGCACCAAAAGACTTGCCATCCTTGCTTTTTTCTTGGTTAAAGAGTTCACCAGTAATTCTAGCTCTGTTTTGTGAAAAAGGAGAGGATTTACAGATGTGATCCAGACGAAAAAAGGAATTTCCTTGTCATGTATCATTAGGGACTCAAGTTATTTGGAGAATGCAGATGCAATCTTTCTCTCACCTATAATTTACTTGTGATTTGACTAGTTTTTTCCTGGCTTATACAGGTTTTTTTTTTGTTTTTTTTTTAACATGTGGCAAGAGTATGAGTACATTACTTGGGACTATACACTTCTCCAGGCATTGAAACATCTTAAACTTGCTTACTGCATTGCTGGGTGTTTTAATACTCACATTCTTCTATTATGTTGCTAACTATTACTTCCATACTCTAGCAATGGGTTAACAGATTAATGTGTAAACCTTACCTAAGGTAATGCCTTGGAGCATTGTGGGGGGTTTTTTGTTTTTTTTTTAATTTTAATTTTATTTATTCACATTTATCATACTTAGGGCTGTATAACTGTGCCAAAGCTGTATTCTGAAATTCCATCAATGATAACTAGGGTTTCTTCCCCAGATCAGGGATATGTACTCTTCAGTATCCCCTTCACATAATTATTGAGGAATAGGGCATGCTTGTGTATGCATAACAGCCTTAAAAGAGCCAAAAGGTTGAAGACATGCTAGCTCACCTGCTCTGTCTTTTTGTATAAATGGCAGAGTGCTCAGTGCCTAATCTTATCTAATCTCTTTGTTTAGGTTTATTGCTGAGTTTTCAGACAATACAACTTCAATCCCTCTGTTGAGCAGGCTCTTTCACAACATCAAGATAATATTCTTGAGATTGTCTGGTTTTTTTTCTTTATTCCTTGTTTCATCTTCCCCCAGTAGCCCCTAAAGCATGTGATTTTTGCTTTTATTTGTCGGTTTTTATGTTTCCTTAAGTATCACTCTTATATGCTCTGCATGTCATAAGTCTGTTCTTCCAGTACTTTTGAGTGGTGCAGTAACCCTGTGACATACTGCTGCCTCCGACAGACATTTCCTCTGCTTCAGCACACTCTGTTCATGACTCTACTCCCATAAACATTGTTTTTAAAGGCCCTTGAAAATACATTTGGGGGTTAATTGTTTTGGCTTCTTTTTAATTTTATTTTTTGGTGTTTTAGGTGCAGTTGGCTGCACTTTATTACTGTGACAGCAGACCTTACCACAGGCAAAACCTCTTGTCACAGACATAGTTTGGGTGCTCAGCACTTTCCATTATGCCGCGATGTTTCCATCATTCATGAGTTACCCATGCCAGTTCTTTGAATTGCCAGTTTCCATGGTGGTGGGAATCTCATGCAGACTTCTGCCAAAGTCTGAATAGTTTTGAACATCCTGTCATAATAGTGCTGATTTCAGGAGTCAGATAGAAAAAAGTAATTTGGGACATGTCAGTACTTTGGAGAATCAGTTCTCAAAAAAATCCTGCCAATTTCATGGAGCAGAAAGCGACAGAGTAGTTACCTAAGGTCAGTTCTCCTTTGGGAAAATTCTTAAGGTTTGACCAGGTTATTATCACCTGGGTATTGCAATTTACACATGTTTATCAAACTTTTACAAAAATCCATCAACATTATTCACTGGAGCTGTTTTCACTGTGAGTTCTCCATCTCTTTGTACTTCTTCAGAGTTGAGTAGGTCAAGCATGAAGCACAGCTGACTTTTATATATCTGCTAATTAACTATAATGTGAGATAAACAGAATAATTATCATGAGAAGATAACTATTGAACTCTAAAATTTCGGTGTCTGCAGTTTACTTTGAAGGCTCTATGCATCTGTAATAAGGAATAAGATCCTAGTAGTACAAGGGTAGAGACTCTGTCCCCTGAAACAAAGAAATGGTCGTCTTTCTTTTACTGGCAGCTGTAACCTTCAAAAGAAACCCTGGATGGCAGTGATTTTTGTGATGCAAATTTGTCAAAGTTATACTTTGTACTGGAGTTTTCAGTGCATTAATTCTGAAAGGACAATGAAAGGTTGTATCAGCCCAACATTCTTTAAAATCTTACCTAGCAAGGGTCAAGGATTGGTATTTCTGATGGAAGGTAGTTTTCACACACTTGAAAGGCTTGAAAACTAATCTTACTATGACGCTATTTCTAAGAAAATAAGTAGTGTCGTCTGCTAAAAGCTGTACAAATGGTCACTTCTCTGACTTAAAAAAACCACCCCAAATTCGGGAAATTTTTGAGAATTGTTTTTTACAATGTATGCCTAAGATACTACTGGGTCACAAGGTTTTCTTGCTAAGCAATGTTATCATAGCTGTACTACTGTAACTAACTTTTCCCTCTTTGAACTTCTTTATTCTTATTTTGGTGTCTCTGGGAGCCATGAGTTAAGCAATCTGTACACACACAAAAGAAATCTGCAGCAGCACACAGCTAAAAAGGCTACTGAATTAACTAACAGAGGAAAACGATATACTTTATTTCATCCCTAGAACTCCAACAAGATTCCTGGATTAAGTATTTCAACCAGTTTTGCATTCCTATATTTTGCCCTAGCTGCAGATTTTGTACTCTCAGAAGTGCTCACGCTCAGTAGGAACCTGTTTTCCTGGTAATAAACTCTCTGTAACATAAAATACTAAAATAATTATTCCTATATACTGATACGATACAAGTTAATAACAAATATGTGGTCTAAACCATAACTAGGTGCTCATATGTCCAGAAGAGCTTGCCAACAAATGGAATTGAAATTGCTGTTTGGAAATAATCATTCCAAAGTAGTTACTTTGGATATTCAGGTGGATTTCCTGATTTCAAAATATGCAGGCTTTATTCCAGTTTAAATATGAGAAATCTGCTGCTGCATTGTAATGTCAGAACCACATGAGGACTGATCTGAATTAGTGATTCCAGAGTAATATTCCAGAATCAGAGTCCTCATAAATTTCCCAGACTGGGATAAAGCATACTCCTGTCTGCAAGACTAGATTATAAGCACACTATTAAAAATGGCAATTCTTTTTTTTTTGGGTATTAGATATGCTGAAAAATTATCTTCAGTTGGTGTTATGAGAACAATATTAATATTAAAGTCAGTAGAACTATGAAATAAGCACAGTTGTAAGTTTTTTGTACTCAGAAGTAGAGTATTAATCCCATACTGCAGAGGGAATCAATTCAAGCTCTACGGAAGTGAGCTTGACCTTTTCTGCCTCTGTGAAGATGAAAGCTTTTGCAGAAAGTGTCTATCTGTCCCACAAAATGCATCACAGACAAACGCTCATTTACATTTTGCTGCCCCTGAAATATTTAGCGACAACTCTTCAAAGTGTGATCTATGTATGTATGTATTATATTGTAAGCAGATATTTTTGTCAAACAAGAATTTTACAGCCTGTTCCCAATTTATTTCTTGAAGTAGCGTTATGAGGGAAAGAAAAATGTCTTATTCTTTTAGTTTGCAAGGATGTAAGTAAAACAGATGGACTCGACCACATATTTGCAATTCAGATTTTATTAGTTGGATATTATTTTAAACAAAAAAGTGACCTAAAAAAGAAAAATTTAAAACAGGCATGTGGTTTCTATAGATCATGTTGTAATTAATTTCATTGCTCAAAAAAATATCAGAAGATTCAGGAATTCTGAGTTCAGTGTGTTTACTCTTAGTAATGCTACATGCTTACAGGCAAGCTCAAGAAGTGGAACTTGGACAAGTGGACAGTGAGGTGGATTGGGAAATGGCTGAATGCCAGCCGTCAGGGGGTTGTGATCAGTGGCACAGCATCTAGTTGGAGGCCTACTGATGTCACTTAAGGGTCAATACTAGGCCCAGTATTGTTTAACCTATTCATCAGTGACTTGGCTGAAGGGTCGATGCCTCCTCAGCAAGTTCCCTGACGACACAAAGCTGGGAGGAGCGGCCCATACCCCAGAGGGCTGTGCAGACCTTTGGAAAGATCTTGACAGGGGGGAGAGATGGGTGGAGAGGAAGCTCCTGAAATTCAACAAAGGCAAGTGCAGGGTCCTGCACCTGGGGAGGAGCAACCCAAGTACCAGCACAGGTTGGGGCTGAACTGCTGAAAAGCAGCTCTGCAGAGAAGGACCTGAGGGTCCTGGTGGACGAGTTATCCATGAGCCAGCTGTGTGCCCTGGTGGCCAGGAAGGCCAGTGGTGTCCTGGAGTGCATTAGGAAGAGCATTGCTAGCAGGTCAAAGGAGGTGATCCTGCCCCTCTACTCTGGGGAGGCCACATCTGGAGTGCTGTGTGCAGTTCTGGACTCCTCAGTACAAGAGAGACATGGAGCTCCTGGAGCAGATCCAGTGCAGGGCAACAAAGATGAGCAGGGACGGGAGCATCTCTTTTATGAGGTGAGACTGAGGGAACTGGACCTGTTCAGCATTGAGAGGAGAACACTGAGAGGAGATTTATCAATGTATATAGATACCTGAAGGGAGGGTGTCAAGAGGATGGAGTACATGGTCTGAAATTTGTCTGATACTTGATCCGTATAGAGTCACTTTGAAGCACCAACATTCAGTGAATTATGTGTTATAAACAACTTTTATACATAAATTTCTGATTCTGGATTTGATGGAAGGAGCTTGTGAGTTTAGGGATGGTATTCTCAGTGATGTTGCAAGATTGAATTGTATCTATATTTTGATTGTGTGACAGAAATTCAAGTGGGATCAACAGTAATGCACTCAGGTTGTCTGAGATGATTTAGGATTTGATTTTTCTTACCAGTAGAGGCAAGGGTTAAGCAGGATTCTGAATATTTGACATGCATCTTATTTTGAGCTCCTAGGGCTATATGAGTTGTGTCCCTACCATTTACGTTTTTCTGCATCATTCACCTGTATCCTTAGATCCCTGTTCATTCATTCACACGTATATATGTATACAGCTACAAAACCAGTAGTAATGAAAGCACTGAGAGGTACCTTTGTACAGAGGTCTAGCATCAGATTCATGTATTCATTCAGAAATTGATAGAACTGTGCATTTGGAACACGAGACAGGCTTATATCTTCAGTTTTCTGTTCGAATTGGCGGTGATGAATCTGTCTTCTGCAAAATAAGATGGTGACCCCAGTTCATTTCCTGGTATACAAAGTGTCAGATCACATTTGATGGTAATTGGGACTATGTAGGCATGGATATTTCAGTAGAAATGATTGAAAGAGTCAGGAGACTCTGTTCTTTGAAATGTTGGGTATAGGTAAAGACAAAAAAGGTGTTTCTTGAACAGTCTTAGAATATGCACCTCTTGCATGTATATACTGTATGAATGAAATGTTACAGCTCAAATGTTAATAATCAGGATACGTGATTAGCATTTGTAATGTATATTCATATGGGAATATATTCTCCATGTTAAAGGAAATCTAAAAATCTCTTTGAAATCAATGGTATTATGATATAGCTTTTAAACTTCAGGGTTTTTGGGTTTTTTTTGGGGGGGGGGTTTGGGTTTTTTTTTTTTTTTTTTTGTTCTTTGGAACACACATGAATTCTTTTTAGTCTAAAACTGTATGGGATTTTTAATATATTTTGCTCTGAATTATATTCAATTCTGACTCATTTTCTGACTCAATAAATCACTTCAAATGTAACTGAAGTAGAACAATTTTGCTGGCGTACTTGATGATAATTATAAAATAGCTGAAGAAATTACTTGCTTTTACTGACTTGCTTTAGAGTGAGGTGACTTAGGGTTTGTTAGTAGTCAGTCAAAACCCATTGCTGAAGTGTTTCCCCACTGTCAGTAGGCACACTGAACCATCACAGCTAAATGAATGCCTTGCAGGAGACACATTCTGCTGCCTATCATTTACGTGTGGTAAAAAATATGATGTGACAACATAGAGCAAAATTAGAATCAGTCAGGAGACGCCAAAAGCTGTTGAATGTTTTTGCAGAGAGTGCTGACTTGTTAGGGCAAGTGGCATCAAGAGTCTTAGAATGAACCAGTTTAATTTTATTCCTGAATTTCCTTCCTGCACAAAATTGACAGTTTTAGCAGTGCTGGGATAAATCATGTGAAGTCTTAGAGATGTGGGCTGGTGCCTACTGGGATTAACAGACAAAGCATTCTTTCTCTGCTGAAATTGAGATGTAAGGTGTACTTCTAGAGACAAGATGACAAAATATATTATCCAGCTCTGCTACTTGCAGTGTGACAGTCTGAAAGGGCCCTGTCAAAGGAAAGACCTAGTACCTTTTTTAAAATTTATCTAATTTTTCAACAGCAGCATCTAAAATGGCTTTAATTTAGACAGATATTTGGGAGGAAGGAGAAATTAAGATGTGTAGTGGTATCTGAATTTTTACTTTCCTTACTTACATAAAATTGACATAAATTTAACAGCCATGTTGTATAGTTTCTTTTGTTATTTCGTGTACACATTGAAGCTGTTCCTCTTACTGCTGTCTCTTGGGAGAGAGACTGATTTAAAAAGAGTTAAAACAGTGTAAAATTTTCCTAATGACACATAATTGTGAGTTAAGAATAGTCCCTTTAGATTTCACATTTCAGATAGTAGTTCTGATATTTTCATACTTACAAGCTTCATTCTATCTGACTTTTTATCTGTTAACTTATTTTGTTATCAGTTTCTTTATTTGTTTATATCTAGGCATATTAGATAAAAATAATTAGCTGTTGTTACTCACACATTAAATCATCCCTCAAAGGAAAGAAAATGATTTTAAAAGGTGACATAATTAAGCAGTAAGGATAAAAACTTACCCTCAGATTACCTCCCTTCTTTTAATTTCAAAGAAACTATATCCACTTTTTGGAGCTATTGGTTATCTAAAAGAAATAAATAAGAAAACCCTCTGAAATACAAGGGAGGGTGGAAAACAGGAAAGGATTGTTGTGCCAATACCTGAGAACAGGACAGCTCATTAAGCCAGGTCCTGCTCCATTTCATGAATATGTTTGATATGGTGAACTGAAAGAGGTTGATACTTAACGGTAATGTTGTAGGTTTTTTTTTTTTTTTCTGTCTGAATATAAGATTTTAAAAATTCAACTTTTTACAATGTGAGACTTAGGTATAATAATGACTGGAACAATGAATTGGCTTGTTAGTAAAAAAAAGAAACCAGCAAAACTAGAATTTCTCATGTGAGGAATATTTCTCTGACAAAATTTATTGTTGCTTTGTTTGGAATAGTTCATATGTTTAGAGGATTAATTTCTGTATTGTAGTGTAAAGTAAAAAGCTTTTCAAGACTGTGACTGCCTCTTATTTTTAGAGGAAGTTATCCTCTTGTCATCTTCATGAAGTTAGCTGAGTTATTGTTAACTTCTTAAAATCATAGTTTTCATATGCTTAGTGGATCTCCTTAACTAAATTCTGAAAAGATTCACCTCATTTCACCTTGCTACAGAGCACTCCAAACCTGGTCAGCTACTGAAATGACCACGTTCAGTGGTCACAGAGTGATCAAACATGCTGTGTCTTAGCAGTACAAGAACTTTTTTCTTCCATGAAACTAGAATCTGTTCTGGTACCAGAAAATTGTAAGGATAGTCAAAATATACTTCTAGCACCTTACTTAAAACTTCTGAGTAACTTTTAATGAAAGGTACAAGCCATTTTGATTTGCCTGAATGACAGATAAAGTGAAAATGAAAGCAAAAGAGGAAATTGGGTCTAAGAGCAGAGTGGGAGAAGGATCAGCTTACTCCCACAAAAGAGGGAGTATGGTTCTAAGTGGAAGGATACTGACTTAAAAATACTTTTGTTTTTAATAACAAGCTTCTAAAACATAATAACCACATTTAAAAATATGAACACTTTGAAGTTAGAAAAGTGAGCACTTCTGCTTTGAGGCACAAATTCTCATTTCAATGTTAGTGCTGCTAACATTGACTCTTCGGCATTAGGTCAGCCTTTAATTTGTTTTTGTATCCTTTTCTCATAATACGCATGCTTTATCAGAGATATTCTGTAGGAGAGCACTGGACATCATGTCTTGCAAACACTGGAAGACCAGGACACTTTAAATTTTCCATAATTTGCATTAATGTGCCTTCTCATTTTCTAGGTAATTAAATGGAAACATGTGTAGCCTGAGTTAGAAAAATGCTAAGTGCTCCCAGCTGCAAGAGCCATCACTAGGAACTCTTGAATTAGTGAAGCAGTGAATTCTATAAACCAAAAGCTGTAACTTTGAACTGGAAGCCTAATTAGGGGTATCCATGCAGTTTTGACTATTATGCCTCTTACATTGTGCCCATTTTGCAGATGAGAACTATGCTACTATGTAGTACTGGCAATCCACATTGCCAAGTGTAATGTGGAAGTGAATTCTTTGAAATTTATAAGCACTAAAAATCCTCTGTAATGTTATTATGGAATAACATAACCAGGGAATTAGTAAGTCTGCATTTGGTCAGGTGTTAACGTGGAAGTACATAAGGAATGACAGAGATAGATAAAAATATTGATAAAACACATATGTTAGTGAGGACAGAATCACTGAATATTTGAGCTTGGCAAGAGTCTCTAATGGTCATCTGGTCCAATTCTTGCTGGGCCTCCCAGAATCATTTGTCTAGGGCTGTGTCTGGGTGGTTTTTGAGTACCTCCAAGGAAGGAGACTCCAGAAGCTCTCTGGGCTATCTGTGCCAGTGCTCAGTCCCCTTACTGTAACAGTGCTTCCTGAGGTTGAAACCTCCTGTGTTTCAGTTTGTGCCCATGGTCTCTGGTCCTGTTGCTGAGCACCACTGAAAAGTTCCCCTTCTTTGCATGCTGGATCCCCTTTGGATCCTGGATCTCCTTCTTTGCATGCTCCCGTCAGAGTTTTGTACCTATTGATGAGATCGTCTCTGAGCCTTCTCTTTTCCAGGCTAAACAGTCCCAGCTCTCTTAGCCTCTCTTCATTGGAGAGATGCCCCAGTTACTTAATCATCTTTGTGGCCCTTCTGTCAATAGATGTGATGGGAACAGATAATTAAGGAGAGAATGATAATGCCCATGGATTTGAGTTGAACAAAAATAACCAGTCTAACATTTTTTACAATCTAGACAAAGTATTTGAATCTATTATTTTTATGTGGCGTTTATAGGTATTTTTACAAGTGTTAAACTAATTACATTGTGCTTCATTATAATGGGAGTTCCACCTCCTTTCTTATGGATCTTTAGCTATGAGGCTGCAGAGCTATTGCCTGGACTGTTAATTCTTGACCTTAGCAAGAGAAACCTGCTATTTAGTAGAGAAATTAACTTCTAGCGTTGCACAGTGGGTCTTTCAGATCTGTATGAAACTGGACTACCATCCTTCTCTCTAATCCTTTTCTTTCCCTCCTCATGTGCCACTAAGAGAGTATGTTGAGGGTAGCACGTGATATGTAAGAGGTGTGATGGCAGCCACCAGTGCCCCTTTGAACTTCCAGAGATTTTATACCACTCCAGAAAATAGATCAGGAGGTTTTCTAATTAATTTTCAAAGAGCAGACATTGTCCTCTGATTTCTTACAAAGATGATATTTATAATTCCAAAACTGACGGAAAAGACTAGAAACTATAACTCCTGAAATCTTTACATGGAGCAGACAATATATGATTTTTAAGAATTGCTGTAATTCTGTAGTAATTAAATACAATAATCAGCCTTGATAACACAGCATGCATGCAGACATAAATTCAGCTATGCACTTAAAAGAAATCCTAGCTTTGTGTAGGAATTCAGATTAATTTTTCTTCTATTTGGTCATTTTGTCTGTGGCAGTCCACCACATGGATCAATTTCACTATCTGCCTGTGAAATATGAAGAGATGTTACACAGTTTTTTAGAGATCTTTTGTCAGTACAAATGAAGATAAATGTCTGGGTTATCTGATTGGTTTTCCATCCACAGTGCATGCATTGGATCCCAAGACCCTTATTGTGGCTGGGACATGGTGATGAAGAAGTGCACAACGCTGGAAGAAAGTCTGAGCATGAGTCAATGGGAGCAAAGCATTACCGTGTGTCCAGTAAGTCCAAATGCATTCATTTAACTCTTAAAACCTTTGATTCCATGTGAATTCAATGAAAATTACCTGGCATAGATTTTTCAAACTCAGAAAACTGTATTGAATGCCATTTTCCTTAAGTTTTCCCATCAGATTTTAGCAGAATACCTAGTTTCTTTTCTATTTCTTATCCAACTACCTATATGAGAAAATTATTTAGAGTAATTTCAGATTGGTTTTTACCTGTAGTGGCTATGTTCCCACCTTGAAAGCAAATGTTTTCTAAGGTTAGAGATACTGACATATTTTTCTCAGCAAAATTTTTCACCATTATGTGCTTTGAAAAAGTTTAATCGCTAGTGGTATTACCTTTTCTTTTAGGATCATGTTTGCTAATAAAAAGCCAAAAAACATCCATGAATTAGAAGGGTGAATTCTGAAATAAGTCTCACCCACATAAATGACAGAGGCGATAATTACAATAAACTTGGGGTTAATATTTACAGTGGCATTACACTTCTCTTAAAAAAAGAATTTTGAATAACTTAAATATAATACAAAAAAAGCAACAAAATAATTGACTTATATCTCTCATTTTTAATGTGATTCTGATGCTGTTTTAATATTTATTCTTTTGCCTGACTCCAAAGCATGCAGAAAGAGAAGGATCTTTCTTGTGCTAGTGAGCTCTTTTTATTTTTCTTTTCTTTTTTTTTTC
>VZRN01001171.1:280011-292192 GCA_013397935.1 Dasyornis broadbenti
TTGTCCTTCTGCCCATGAAGAGAGAGCCTTTCTAACTCAATTCTGCTTTCATTCCTACTGAGGACTTTTTGAACTTGTCCCCACTCACCAGTGGGTCACATACATCTACGAATTCATGCTCCTGTGACATTCATGTTCTAATCTCCATGTGTTTAACAAGCTCCCGTTAACATCTTGATGACACCTCTCTCTCTTAAGCTGGCCTTTGTTTAGTCAACTAGAGATGTGCAAAATCAGTATAAAGTTCTTCTGGCTTTCAATTGTGCTCTCTACATGTGTTGCAGCAGCCTCGTAGATACAAACACTACGCTGCTTCTGACGGCCTTGAGAACGTGTGGGTGTTCTGACTGTATTTGACATTAAACATTTTTTTCAAATTTTTAAAACTTATAAAAGATGTTTATGTCTTGTCCTGTCCTTTGCATCTGTCTTCTCACACAGAGGACTGATAAAATAGGCTTGTGTTGGATTCATCTGTATTAGCATTTAGTGCTGAAATTAGGAGCAACTTTGGGGATAATACTATGATTACTGAAATGCCTTAGTTTGTTGATATTTGCATGGCAGTCAGCCTGCTGTGCTCAGTCTTTGAATTGTGGCACTAACCCTTACTTTCTTTTGTAGATTTAGAACACGAGGCCGAGATGGGGTGGAGGGAGGAATAATTTAGAAAGAATAATTCCATTCTGTTCCATTCAACTGGAAAAATTATTATTTAGGCTATTACATGACGTGCATAGGATATGGTAGTCTAGTCAAAGCAGGGGAGCACCTAAGGCTTGCTTAGAAATTCATCCATAGCTGTGATACTTATACTGCTGATCCGAGATTCAAAAACTTAGTGATCCCCTCCAAAGAAATTTTGTCCTTGAGCAGACTGAGGTTGCATTATATAAGGAAGAATTTAGAATTATCTCTCTAAATTGCAAAGTGTGGGTTTACCCTTTTACTGTTTTAAAAAGTCTTATGCATCAAGTAACACATTATTGAACAGATTGGAAAACTTAATAGAAACTTTCCTTTAAAGTAACTCTGTATTCTGGCAAACTGCAATCGATTACAATTTTGCTTAGTGAGGCTTTAAACTATTTGTTTTTATAGCATTTTTATGTGCTGTGCTCACAGGATATATAAGCCAAGATGTAATTAATTTAATTTTGTAGGCAACTGAGCTATGTGCATCCTTAACATGTGCAAGATGCATTTAAGACACTGTTGCAGGCAGAACATAACAGAATGTTCGAAACCTACTCTCTCTCTTTTGGTCCCAATTGCTTCCTGTATCTTAATTGTTAGTAAAATTGCTCTGATCTTTCTAACATTGTAGAAATTTTTTTTAGATTAATAAATGACCAGTTTCTTCTAAAATTTGATCCGAGACAGGTCTGTTTATACAATACTTTAGTCCAGAGTAAAAAGTGTGACCAGTTGCCTTTGAAGAATTATTGCCTACAGAATTATTCATATGGCTGAATACTTAAAAGCATGTCATGGCAGAGGAGAGAAATGAATAGGAGAGATAGATGAGCATCTGTGTTACCATCTCTGAACTTTGAAGATCAGTTGTGAAAAATGTGGTTATTTTGATTATCTGGCTTTGATTTAATTCTCAGTTTGATTTTTAGGTTATTGTTTCAGTTGGCATGAGTACAGCAACTGTGCATAAATATAGGCAGTAATTAATACTATGGCACATGTATCTACTGTGATCTTCTTCCAGCTGGTCATATATCCCTATTATTCATCTAGTGTTTTTTATGGTAATGAAGGTTCATTGTTTTTTTGAAATATCCAGTCCGAAACCTGAAAATATGCTGACATTATCTAGGAGCTTTTACAAGGAAAGTAAAAACAATTGTAAAAAATGTTTTCCAGGATTTTGGTTTTGGCTTTGGTTGTGTTTTTGGGGGAGGGCTTTAGTGTTGTTTTTTTGTTTGTTTGTTTTTTGACAGAAATATGCAACATGAAATGGCTTTATTTTTACAGTTGTTCTAAGCGAAAGTGTAGTATGGGATCTGAATTCATTAGCAGCTTCAGGAAATACTACAGACTCACTAAATTCTACAAAATGTAATCTCAAACCAAAGATCTCATGACAGAGTTAAAGACTGAGTCACTGAAATGTGGCCTTTACTCAGAGTGCAGAGGCACCAAGCAGGAAGATGAGGTGGGTGCAGAGAGGCTTGAAACAAAGATGGATGTTTGGAGGACATTAGAAGGGAAGAAAGGTCTAAAGGTATCTGCAGAAGGGAAAGGGTGACAAAACCAGGGTGGCAGAGAGGGAAAGCAGGGTGTGTAGCAATGCCAGAACAGTACAGCCATATTGTCAGATTTGCTGTGATTTTGCCCTTGAAGTGTCAGATTGTGAAAGGTTAATGGACATGAATTCTGCTGAGGGCTACAAAGGCCCCACATTGGTACATTTTGCTTTCCTGCAGTCGTATGATGAAATTGTTTGATATCACTTCTGAAAGAGAGATACTCACAGAGAGAGCTGGTGAGTCATGGGGAACAGCAGAGACTGCAGTGGGATGATCTTTCCAGGAACGAGGAAAAAAACTGAAGACAAAGAATATGTTATCAATATGTTTTATGTATGCTTTTTTTGCCACAATATATATTATGGTAACTATGGAACACTGTAGCTTTAGTTTATAATTGTGGATGCAACAATAAAGATGTTTTGATGCAGCACAGAAACAGAAAGCAGTAAAGGCATTTTTACAACTCTAACATTAATTAAATCGGGAGCATAGGATTGTTAGTTTATGGACTATAAATATTTGTTAGACCAGCAGTATAAGAGAGAATGGGTTTAGTTGTCACTTAAAAAGAAGTATTTCTTGTTGTCTTATGAAACCAAACAATGTAAGCTCTACATGAGCAAAGGTTGGTGAGTTATTTTCAATAAAAAGCTGACAGCAGATTCTGAAATGATGAATTATGGTAATACCAGTTGTAGCTGACATAATATACACATAGCTGTTCTTGGACAAGCAATATCTTTGAAAAATAAAGTGTGAGACTTGTAATTAGTAGTGAAATTAAGGTATCTTTGCCACAGTGGAAAGAATCAGCTAACATGCAGAGTGTTAGTGGAAACATGCCTTATGTTGTAATTGAATCTCTTGTATCTTCAAAGTCTTTGAGAAATGTACACTTCTCTTACCACTGTTAAAATAGTAAGTAGAGGGAGATACCATTTTAGATAAGTTGTGACAATCCACAACTGTAATTCCTGTTTCAATATATAAGCAAATATTTAATTGTTATGTTCTTACATATTTGATGAAAAATGCATGACTATAGCTGATCCGAACATATTTAATCTTACTAAGAGTGAATTTAAATGCTCCTTAGCCTGCACTTGTTTGTTCTGTTGTCTTGACTGAAAGTTCAAATGTGGGAAACAAAAGGCAAATCCCTTAACATTTAAATGAAAAAGTGGCCATCATTTCCATTTAAGATCACAAAGTTGTCACCTTGCTAAAATAATAATATGGAAGTCTGTCTTTGTTGGGAGCTGAATTCCCCATGTTCTGCCCATTTTCTTGAGAAATTTCAGTAGTCATGGAGGCTGCTGCAGTTTCCTTTAGCTCATTTTGCTTCAGCTGCGCAGTGAAGATTTTTTATTAAATGTGTTATGGCTGTTTGATGGAAACATTCCAGTCTAGATGAGAATGGTCTGACCCTTCCAGGCAAAGGTGTTGAGAATTGAATTCTGCAAGAGCAAACAGTCTCAATTATGTAGGGTTAGGTGCTGCTTTTTGGACATGTTTATAGGATTTATGCATATGATTGCATCTGATGTTTAGAGACTGTCATATTCAAAACTACATTTCATTCTTATGAAATGGTACTATATGATGTATGCTTCAAAAAATTGTTTTCAAAAAAAGACACTCATCATGGAGATTTGAGTCTAATTGATCCGGTTTTGTTACCCTGGACAATTACAGCATCATAGAATCACAAAATGGTTTAACTGGAACGAAACTGAAAGATCATCTAGTTTGATCCCTCCTGCCAAGGGCAAGGACACCTTCCATTAGACCATATTGCTCAAAGCGCAGTCCTACCTGGCCTTGAACACTTATACGGATGGGGCATTCACAGTTTCTCATGGGAAACCTCTTCCTGTGTCTCACTGTCCTCATAGAGAATTTCTTAATTTCTGTCTTATCCTTTGCTGGCTCTTCCTTTTGATCTTGGGTTTTACAGTCAGTATCGAGGTACCATTTTCACAGGAAAATTTTAAGAAGTAGGGAATACTGTCATCAGAAGACAACTGAGAAGCAGGCAAGCATGGTCATGAAAAGCAACAGTTAGCTGTGATTACTGTTTTGCTGTGGTGGTGGCATCCAGTGGCTCAGATTGGTTGGAAGTTATGGAAATTATGCTGCTACAGAAATTATAAGGGGCAATTGCTGTCTGGAAGATGTATCTCTCCAGTGGAGGCTTTTATTTTCGGTAGCTGAAGACCAAACCTTCATGCACTGCAGAGTAAAGAGGTTGTATGAGGAATTGTCAAGCCTCAGGTAAGCTTTTCTGTTGTGTTTGTTTCTAGATGAGGAATCTGACAGTGGATGGACATTTTGGAACATGGTCGCAGTGGAAACCTTGCACCCACACTGACGGTGCCAGTGTTGGCTCCTGCCTCTGCAGGACGCGTGTATGTGACAGTCCTGCTCCCCAGTGTGGAGGATGGCTCTGTGAAGGACCAACCATGGAGATTGCCAACTGTTCCAGGTATGCAAGACAACTTCAGGTTCTATCATTGTGGTTTAAAAGCTTTTTAACCTAATCAGAAGAAAGCCTACCCTTTGAAATCTCATCTGAATTCTACTGATCCTGTTCTGTGCATGAAAGGGCAAATGAAATGTTAGGAAGTTTCTCTTGGGCTTTGGAGGACAGAGAATGAGTCAGAGAGGAAATAGTAATTTCAAATGCTGTGTACCAAATAAAGTTGTTCTCAGCTAATTTTAACAAAAGCTCTGAAAGAAAAAAAAGAAAAATCAGTGTTAGGTAATATCCAAAGTATGACATTTTTTCTCTGTTCTGTAAGTCTTACAATTTTTTTTTTTTTTTCTGGGAGTCAGAATGGCTTACTGTTTTAGAGATCTCATATTACCATTGTAGTCCCCCATTCTGACCTGGAAAAATGCTTTCTTTGTATCTTTCAGTGGTATCAGGATGGCAAGTTCTGTTACTGGTCTGTTTACAGCTCTTTAGCCACTCTTTTGTCTTCTCCAGGCACTCAACCACTCCCAGAGAAAATCAGTGAGAACAGGTCGTTTCAAAGACTCAGAACACTACGCATTTGGAACTGCATCAGAAGTTCAAGCTTAAAACATTATACACATACATTAGACATACTTTAATTGCAAGGTGAAACATATACTGGTGCATTCTGCTAATTTCAGTGATTGTTTCTGCTTTTTTCTTTTTTTAACATCAGAATCACATCATGATATTGAATAAAACTGATTACATTTCTGCACAAGATAGCTGCAAGCTCTGTAAGTGAAAATAGTCAATTTTAGGAAAATTATTAAACATATAACAAGATATTGTATTACAGTAGGTCAGAAGAATGATAGAAAAGAGAAGCATGCTATGAGATACTGAACAAACAGGTGTCAGGTTTAGAAGGGAATTTGGAACGTGATTTGGGACAGCATTCACATTCTGCCTTTGGCATTATTACGCTACTGTTTTAACATCTTGCTTCTGTTAACACTGCTATGTTAGTAAGGCACTATTTTAGCTTTTGCTTTCATAATGAAACATCAAAAGCTCTTTATAGTTTAGTTTTACTTTTCTTATTTCTGTTTCTACCAGTACAAAATCTGCAAGTTATGCATTTAAAGGTTTTGATAACAGCTGAAGTGCATAATTTTTGTTTGCCTAGGACAGAATATGAAAATGTAGATGTTTGGTCTATAATATTTTTTCTAGTGTATATTGATGAGGGCAGGAGTCCTTTCTAAAAGTTCACAAATGCAGTGTGGAAACTCTGGTAGCTTTTTTGTTACATTACAAGCAAGGTACTGATATCAGAGTACCCTGTTGAAATTGGGAACTAATGTATTTTGACGCTTACTTTAGTGTCATAGAATCATTTAGGCTGCAAAAGACCCTTAAGATCAAGTCCAACTGTTAATAAGCACTTCCTAGTCCATCATTAAACCATGTCCCCTAGCACCACATTTGCAAGTCCTTTAATACCTCCAGGGATGGTGACTCCACCATATCCCTGGACAGCTTGCTCCAGTGCCTGACAACCCTTTTGGTGAAGGAATTTCTCCTAATATCCAATCCAAATCTCCCCTGACGCAATGCGAGGCCATTTCCTCTCATTCTGTCGCTTGTTAAAACCAAGAGATCAACCCATGGGTGAAGGAACCAACCCCCACCTCATTACAATCTCCTTGGAGGTAGTTGTAGAGGGCAATATGGTGTCCTTTGAGCCTACTTTTCCTCTAGGCTTTAATCACTTTCCTTTCAGATGAGGTAGCAAATTTTGACATTTTAATCCCTGAAAATGATAAGTAATTAAAAGTTAGTTTCAGAACATTGATACAGGAGTTTTCATATGTAGTTTACCCAGAACAAAGTGACCTAAAGCAACTAAATATCTTAATAGCTTTGTAATTCTTGTGTAATACGGTAATTTTAGTAGTTGCTGATTACAAAGCGTGGAATATGGAATATCAGAGCACTTTATTTTGGTTCAGTATTCTTGAAGAAATGGAACACGATGCAGAATTAATGACTTCTACAGAAGTATTGATAGGTCAGATTCCACTGTCAGTCACACCTAATCAGCCGTTCGCTATGTATAACAGATGACAGAGCCTGAGCTTTTTATTCTACCAGAAATGGAGGCTGGACACCATGGACTTCTTGGTCACCTTGTAGTACCACTTGTGGAATAGGCTTTCAAGTTCGTCAGCGTTCCTGCAGCAATCCAACCCCTCGACATGGAGGACGTGTCTGTGTGGGGCAGAACCGTGAGGAGAGGTGAGTTATCTTTTTCTTGTTGTCTGTTTTAATTTCTTCTGTGCAGTTGTATTCCACAGGACATTTTCTCCTTTATTTGCCTTGGTTTTCTCTTCCCTTTCCTTTCACTCTAACTTCTCTGCTGTACAATACAGTATTCCCATTAAAAAGGCTGTGGGTCTGCAGCAGATCTTTCATCTTTTGCTCAGCTTCATCCCTCCCGAGCAACCCAAGAGCTCCTGGTAGTGCCAGAATATTGTGCTAAAGCAACGTGCTGCTGTCCCTTGAGACCCTGAAAATTGATTCTCCTTGGAAATTGATTGCACTGTGTTTGAATTGTAACTCGCCCAGCCTCAAGACCTGGAATTCAGAGCAAAATGTAATAAGGTCACAGCACTATGTTACTGATGCTGTGAGTCCATTTTTTCTGTCATAAGTGAATTAAGCATTTTTAGAACATGAAAGGAAGTTTCAAGGGCTTTGTTTTCTATTCAATAAATATAATACACCTTGAACTCAAATATCTTTAGTAAGGTTTTAACCTTGGTAGGTTTTTTTTTTTAATTGTTTGTATATATTTTTTAACCCCTGAGCAGATCAGGTTAGTTCAGATTTTGATCTCACCATGTACTGCATTGGCACCAGACTAAGTTTTTTTTCACTAGCTCAGAATGTCAAGTTCAGGCCTTTCATTCTGTTTTATATGCACTCTAATTGCATCTCTAATTTACATGGACCCTACATGCATCTCTAATTTTTAATTGGTGTTTGCAGTTTTAACAGGAATTAAATATTCCTTTAAATCAAACTAGAATATATTCAGATAAACTACAACTCTTGTATGCATTATTTTGTTTCCTGAGGCATTCCATAAAACTAGATAGCAGAAGGCTAGCATTGGTGTGAGAATTTGGAGTTCTGTAGCCATGCATTCCAAGCGATGTATGAGGATACATTTCCTCCCAATATGCACTTACAGCTTACCTCAGTGTTTCTGTATGGATGATGTAGTATCCTATATTTCTGTTGGAGTTTAAACTAAATTCAGTAACCTTTATGAAGAGTTTCAGTGAGGAATTTATTTAAACACCAACTCTGGCATTTCTTCAGATTAAGAGGTTCATTGAAGCAAGGTTGCTTCACACATTTCTGTATTAACGGATCACCAGGGACCTGGTCTTTCTAACTCTTAAATGTAAAGGATCAGTATCACAGAACATGTGAACATTTCTCGCTGTTTCAGGGCCATGAATATTTACTGTTTCATTTCAGTGGAGAGGATTTTGTTATTTTGTAAATTGCTTTCTGAAAACAGGTTGCCCAACCAAAAAGCCATCACCATCAAACATAGATCGTATCTGCTGTTACTTAGCTCTGTCCCAGAATGAATAACAGTTATTGATCTTCCTGAGAGGTCAGTCCAGGGCATGACACTAAATATAGAAAAAAAAAATAGTTTCGTTTAGAGAGGCTTTTTGATGGTGGACTATGGATGGTAATAGTCATTGTTCATTTTAGTTTAACGTGGAATAAAAGTCTGATAAGATGTTTCACAGAAATAAAGAAAACTGTGAGAAATATTTTCTTAATTATAGGAGCATTAAGACAATGGGTGCACTGTAAAAGCAGTTACAAACTGGAAAGTGATTTATGATGAGCTGAAATAATAGCAGCCCAGAACTGGCTTTGGAGAAGGATTGAATTTTGGTATGTAACAGCTCTGAAGGAACAACAAGCTTATGTTGCTTTGCTTTTGTAGCCTGCAGGTTATTTGTCCTTTATCTCTTTGTCCAGTTCAGCAGCAATCTGGGATGAATGTGCCTGTGAGTTTACTGCAGGATGCCTTTTTCTCGCAGAGTTCTTCTGTCACTCTTTCCTGTCTCTTTGAAAGGCCCTTCACTCCCAATGGCCCTGCACCTTCCTCTCCTTCACAGCTTGCTCACAGCTGACCTTCCTGCCTCTACCCTGGTTTTGTTGTTATCCATGTTATGTCCTGATACTTTAAATTATTTTTTAAGTACTTTTAGGTTTGTTTTTTTTCCATAGGGTGGGGTAAGCTAGGAAGTTTTGTCAAATAATTTGTAAAGCAGCTAGAGGAATTAGGCATCAGTTATTTGCCAGGATTTTTGTCAGTGTTAAGCCAAGTACTTGGATAAATCTTTTCAGAGCTGTAAAAGGCAGAGAGTCCTGGGACATTTGCCAGGCAGGGCCTATCCCATCACCCACAGCAGGGGAGCAGGGCAAGCCTGGAGATTGTGACCACATCCAACCAAGAGTCTAGATCCTAGGTGATATCATGGCAATGAGAGAGGTCTGAAGTCAAGGTAGGAAGCTAAACCACAGGCCAGGGTTAGGATCAGGTTAAATAGAACTCCTTGGCCCATGTGTGTGGATGGAGGTCCCTGGTGAAGCTGTTTGGGGCCATTAGAGTTTTATCAGTGTCCTCCTGGCTCTGTCAGTGTGTAGAGAGTTTTGAGCTGTGACAGCAATGGAGTACCAGCACTTACAGTAGTATTACTTCACTGTTTCACTCTCATTGGAGTTACATTTGCACCAAATGGAAACAGTTCCTTTGAGCCCAGAACATTTAGACAGGCTGAACAAATATTACACATGCAGTAACTCCTGAGAAACATTTACTGGTTTTGTATCCAAAGTGCCAATAAGCAACTTCACAGATTTTTCTCATTTAAATCAACTGATGTTTATAAATAGTCTAACAGTTTACTTCTTTAATGGCCCAGTTTATATGTAAAATTAATATATGTTTAGTATTAGTAAAAATTTGAATTAGTTGGTTTACGCATTGTGTGCATTTGTCTTTGTAAACGTGTGTACTCTAATAATCTTCACATGTTCAGGGGTATAAATATAGGATTCAGTTTCCACAGCCAACTATGTGCCAAACTTTGAAACAGCTTTTCAACAAACAGTGATTTCAGTAGAAATCCAGTACATAACTCAATAGAAAGCAAAACCAGAAAAGCCAGCGTATATCTCAGGTAAATTTACCTGCAGATGTGAGTGCATATTCAGCTTGAGAGTGTTTGTTCATGTGTTAAGAGCTAAATGTTTGTCTAGGTTATATTTGTTTTACCTCACGAAAGCCATGATCCTATCATGGCTAATATATCAGGCAGCTCTGTGCTTGCTGGCCATTCCCTTGAAATCAATGGCAATATTTGCCAATTTAAAGTGTTGAAGATAGGCTAAACTGTTTTATGCTCTGCTGCTAAAGGGGGCTGTGGGTGGGGGGGAGCAGTTGGGAGATAGCAACAAATACTCATATTACAAAGCAAATTCCTCTTGTAGAAGTAGGTCAAAAGTGCAGCTGATGAGCATTTAGACAGAATATGGAGAGGGAGTAAAAATAACATTGCAACAAAATTTGCTAATCAGATAATAATTTTGTAGTTAAGATTCCAGATGGAAGACATCCTGATGAATTCCTAGGGGCTTAATATTTCTGTATAAGAAATATTCACTGAAGCTGCTGAAAATTCTCTAGATCTTAGTTTATGGAGTCTGTAGTATCCTGTCTTGACATTATCATGGAGTGAGAATGTTTGTCCTTTCTGTGGAAGGTGCTGGTAGATATGGCCTCATTAAGTCCAGTGGTCCCCCTCCTATCTGTGCAGAAATGAAGGACATTAAAATGAGAATCCCTTGCTTTCAGTGGATGCACTTATCTTTTATTACAAGGGAAAAGACTAGAAAGAAAAAAAAAAAAGCCTGGCAATTAGAAAAGTAAGTTGGCCGCAGACAAGGAGTAAATGTTTGAAAGCCCTGGATATTTTGGGGTGTATGAAATGATTAGAAGCAGTACACATTGTCACATTATTTTATACACAGTTCTCAGCAAACATTCAGCTTTTGGGCTTGCTTCCATGAGAAAGAGGAACTGCTGAGAGTCAAGTGCCTGCTCTGTGTAGCACTACTTGATTCTGAGCAGTGTGAACAAGCCCAGTCCACTTCAGCAGAGCAGATTAAATACCAGGGCTTTAGGATTGCTTGCATTCCCATGGATGTCTTATCTGTTGGGAAGTGTCTGTTCCCATCCTTGCTTTCTCTGCTCCCTCCTCTTCAACAGAAGCCCCTGGGACAATATGCTTCAGCCCCTGCCACCTTCCACAGTCTCTTGGATGGGTGTTTCTGTCAATTTAATGATCTCAATCCTGTAGGGCATGTGCATGTCATGCATTTGCCTTTGGTAAAGGAATCTGGCATTCCCATCAGCCTCGGTATAGTCTATGCATCCCAGAAAGTCACCAACTGGTAATCATGATTACCCACCTCAGAACAGTATATTGCATAGCAATGGGCAAACAGGGATGAAGGTTAGTTTGTTTTTCTTAAACACATGGTAGTATAACACAGTTCAAAATTAAGAAGTATTTGTTTAAATAACATCTCTCTGTGGAATAAAAACAGCATATTTGTAACTGCGATGCAGTTAGCCCGTAGTACTCAGTGCTGGATAGCAAAACACTGAAAGAAGTTGAATAAATTGATGTCATACTAAAGGTTGAGATCTTTATAGAAACAAGAATAGTAATGCCAGTTGTACTGAAATTTTTGGTGTAAAAGTTGCTGTAGACACTAATAGCTATGGACACAACTAGACAGAGGATGTTCACCCTTCCCCCACTATGACAATTCCTTTATTAGGGCATTTGAACTTGGGTTCACTTCAAGGGAAACGTGAAGGGTCACTGTACAAAACCCACATTTCTCTAGGCTGTTCTCCATTCTGACCTCATTGCCATTAGGTTAGGGAAGAGGGCAGTGGTTTCACAGATTCAAGTTTCTTGCATTGCATGTTTTGTTGAATTACTGTAAAACGTTAGCCCTGTGGGTCCTGAGAACAAAATTAAGAGGGGAAGAAAGAGCAAAAGGGAAAAAGGGTTGCTGAGTGACTTGAAATGCAGCCAAGAACAGATATAATGAAACTTGGCTCAAAGCCCCATGCTGTAGCACAGCTCTCAAACATCAATTGCAGGGATGTCTCTAGCTGTGAAAACATACCTGATGTTTTCAGAGGCTGGCTGGCTGAAATGAAAATAAGATTCTACTTGTGTGCTGCATTGGTTTTTGGTTTGTTTTCTTTTTTGTTTTGTTTTCCTGAAAAAAAAAAAGGAAAAATTGATGATTCTGGCGTTGATTTAAAAAAAAAAAAAAA
>VZRN01001171.1:292218-376465 GCA_013397935.1 Dasyornis broadbenti
AAAAAAAAAAAAAAAAAAAAAAAAAATCCGTTTCCTAAATTGAAGTAATTTGCGTAGAGATTTTAGGGCTTTTTTCAGCTGCAACTTTAATTAGTGTTAGATAACAGAATTGCCAGCCCTTTGAAGTGCTTACTGTGTCAGTTATTGGGTTTCTTTTCTGTCTCCTGCTTAAGTGAGAGAGTGGGAGGGTGGGCACATGGACAGTAAAAGAGCCTCTGCATAGTGGCATGGCTGTCCTCCGTGTGAGATCTGTCATATCTAACTTCAGGGGTCCACGAGTGTGAATGTTTATGTGTGAGTCAGGTGTCTGAACTTCCACTTTGTTCTGTAGAAATGTAGTCAATGCAGGCTGTGGAGAACAGTCATTTGTGTCCTTCTGCTGTATATTCCCTAATTTCTTCAAATCAATTATGCTAGTTTCCCTAGCTTGTATTGACAAAATTTCCGTTGGCTGTAATGGCTGCTTATATGTCGGTCTCCCGTGTTGCATTTATAGTCAATGAAAATCAATCTGTACATTGAGGGGGATATTTATATGACCTTTGCTTTAGGGTGACATAAATCATATTTTCAACAGGGCTGTTTCTTTCCATAAGCTGTTGCTCAAATTTGGATGACTACTTCATTTTCAGACAGCTACAGTGTACATACCTTTATTTTAAAGCGAGTTCCTTAATTTTATCTTTTGCATGACTGAATATCAGTAATTCTCAACTTCATGGCAGACTTACTTTAGCCTCTGTGTGTGCCCCAAATTAACACATCTTCATTAAGAACTGAAATTATGCAAAGTGTGTACTAATTTGACTAAATAAATGCTGATGTTACGTCTATGTTTTATTGAATACACGTTCTCAACAAATGATTAGAGAGAGATTCACATAAATGACTGCATGTGACAAAAAATGTGTGCAGTTGGAGTTTTAGGGGAAGAATATCCAGGCACAGAACATCCCCATGTATCTTTAAAATGGCATAATGTGAACTGTAATGTGTGTACCCAAATCACGCACTGAAGAATTCTGAGACACCAGATTCATAAATATTGAGGGTTTGGGCATTTTTCCTCAATTTCCTGAGGAAAGGTTAATACAAGGGGTGAATAATTTTCTTCACTATACAGAAGCAGAAAACTAAATGTCACTCCCCTATTAACCCCACTCCAAATCTTTAAATTTTGATGGAGTTGCCCAGACCTAGGGACAAAGTTTGAATTTTAGACTCCAGCATATGTGATAAATCTACTTTTGTATGTTACTTACACCACCAACTTGGTTTTTTTTTTGGTTTTTTTTTTGTTTTTTTTGGGGTTTTTTTTTTTGGTTTTTTTTTGCCCACCACAGAGTTCCAAATTTTCAAATTCCTTGATAATGAAGAATTAGAGCTTGCAGATATTGGGGCTTTCTGAGAACAAACAAACAAACAAATTTGTGGTTATTCTTGTTGAAAATGACTATTCATACTGTCATTTCTCTTTTTGTAGAAAATGAATAACTGGAGTATTAGAGTCAGTTTTCAGTGTAAAAGAGTGCAAAGAGATGGAAACTTATTAGATAGGCAAGAAGAATTTGGATTTTGGGTAAATGGTGTAAAAATTGAGAAAATACTGTAGCAGATTGATTTGTTCCTTCAGGACAGTCAGTATTGGAACAAGTCTGTTTTCTGATTATGCGGTATCTTTGCTTTATCTAACAGCTTAGAAAACCCTAGTCACACTTGCTGATGGCCCAAATCCTTTGGACTTGTGTAGATGTTCCTTAAAAAGCAGCATATGCTATGGCTGAATTACTGGATAGCACAATCAAAAAATCAGGAATCTCAGGTTTCTTCAAAAATTGAAAAAACCCAGCTGAAGTTGGGACCTCCCCACATGTCTGAATGTCTTGTTACAATAATGACAGCTGAACAGTGCTCCCCTCATGAACCTACTAGGCCGCTGAATCAATTTGCAGCCTGCTGGGAAAACCTTCAAGGATTATAATAGCTAAAAACACACTTTAAAAGATAAAGTAATAACATTATAAAAGAAGTACAGTTCTTTATGCCTAGAGTCAATGTTTTAGCTTTTATTTTGACTATAGAAGCAGAAATACTGTGAAAAGCAAAAATCTAGTGTAGCTATTAGAAGACAAGAGAGATGAATCCTTATCAATTCTTAGCTGGAGACTGATAAAAGACTGCCTGCATGAATGCTTGCCTTCTGTTTGGGTGACTGCCCAAGAGGGATAGACACAACTGGTTTTAATGAAGTAGTTTTCAATCTTGCTTACGTGATCGCAGTACAATCACATTGCATGGATTGTATAAAGTCACTAAATAAAGCAAACAAATGCTGCACCCACGCAATTGCAACCTCTAAAAAGAACCCCACTCAAATGTTTAGACACTCTGTGTAGTGTGACAACTGTTAGTTCAGTGCTTAATCAGTAGGAAGAGAACCTTTGTATAAAATATTTCCCTGTCTGAATTATGCAGATGAGGGAGGGTTTGGAGGAGGTCTTGTCTTGATAATAAATAGATTCTTTGCCTCCTTGTTTCTCTTCTCACAGGTACTGCAATGAGCACTTGTTGTGCCCTCCTCATGTGTTTTGGACAGGCTGGGGGCCATGGGAGCGCTGCACTGCTCAGTGTGGAGGAGGGATCCAGGCACGGCGCAGGACATGTGAAAATGGTCCTGACTGTCCTGGCTGCAGCGTGGTAAGTAACTGTCAGCTTTCTCTTCAGCAGGTATCTATGGCCATATGCTATGGATGTCTCTGTGTCATAGAATCATAAAATCATTTAAGTTTGATGAGACCGCTAAGGTTATCAAGTCCAACCATTAACCCAGCTCTGCCAACTCCTCCATTGAACCATATCCCCAGGTGCCATGTTGTGCCCCAGGTGTGTTTTAAATACCTCCAGGGATGGTGACTCTACCACTTCTCTGGGCAGTCTGTTGCAAAGCTTGACAACCCTTTCAGTGAAAAAATTCTTCCTAATATCCTATCTAAACCTCCTCTGGCAAAACTTGAAGCCATTTTCACCTGTTCTATGACTGATGCTTTATGCCCATAAAGAATCTGTGTATGTCTATAGGCTCTACCCTAACATGAATAGTCATCAACTGTTTTTGTCTGTGTTGCTTGTATGGACTGAAATCCACACAATTTATCAATCAGAAATATATATAATTCAGCTTTTTCACAGTATCATCTAGAATATAAGCTTTCTGAGTCAAGGTTGGTGCAGATGTAGATGTGTCCTTGCAGGTTTATGGTGGTGTTAATTTTTATCACCAGAATACATAGGAACCCTAGCTACGAGCCCAGAACTCCAGTGTACCAGGTTCTGTACAGCAGAGAAAAAGCTAAGTTTCACCTCTGTATATGTAAGGAGCCGATCAGTGAATGCATGGAAGCACCAGGAAAGTGCTGAGGTAAGATTGGATAGCAATAGTGATCTTAGCACAGCCGCAGCCTAGCAGCTGTCAGGCTTTGAAGCTATGGTGGGATGATTAGAACAAATAGAAGTGCATTATGGATACCCATTCTATTACGAGAAACATATGGGAAAACATGCAGAGAAGTTTTTTTATATCTGAACAAATATAGGTGGTAGGTGAAGAGGTAGAAAAAAATTGTTTTTTTCTTTTCACAATTAAACCAATTTTTACATGCCTTAATTTCAGAGAGGCTTAATTCTGAGCTTTGTCATAATCTGTGGTCTATTTGTTAGATTGGCAGTAATTCAATAATAAAGAAAGGATAATTTATTACCTTTTTCTAATTTGAAGATTTTGTGCATTTTTCCAGGATTTGTTCTCTTTTTAAAATTTATTCTGGTGATAGAATTGCATTTCCAGTAGATTAAACACATCCAACAGGCTTGTTCTTTTATTTCAGTTGAACTTTGAGAATTAATGCAATAACTTAGAATTGTATCAAGTTTTCCAAAATATTTGTCTCTCTCTGATGGTACACAAAAAAAAGCAGACATATGGTCTAGATCTATTGTTAAACCTTCCTGACTAGCACTGAAAAGAGCACAATATGAAGGTTTTCTGTCTCATTTGTTCCTATTTATCCCATAATAATGTTTGTGAAATATAGCAGTATTTTATTTTGAGGAGAATCTTCCCATGGTCTTAAATCAAAAATATGTGGCTCTAATTTTCTTGGAAATCTCCACGAGGAAAGTAGGAAAACCTTCAGTGTAAAAATTTCTTATTAGAACTGATTTGAGATGAATGTTAGTGGGGTTTGTAATTTCTTAACAGTCTTAACACATTCTCTGCTGCATCACAGAATAGTTACCAGTTCAGCTATGGAAATGTTCTGGGGATTTTTTATTAATTAGAAAATTATTGCATTGATTGTTTCAAGCTTTGGAGGACATGGTTGTCTTGCTAAAACTTAGGTACCAAGGGAAAACCATTCAGTGTAGAAATCCTCTATAAAACCTGTTGTTCTTGCAAGGCAAAGGACTGTGGTATAAAATCTGTTCTGTTTAAGTTTCACTGAATTTGAACCTTTGAGTTACTGCTCTTCACTCAGAGATTTTGCAGACATAGCAGGGCCTTGTCACTAAGTGAAGCTGGAGAAAAAAATACTTAATTTCTTCTCAGAGTTTGCTTCATTAATGTAAGAAAGTGCAATCAAATATTTTTATGCCTTCTTGTAATTGTTGAATGGATTAAATATTTTTATTAATAAAGTCTTATGAATGAGGAGCACAAACACGAAACTTGTTTATTCACTGGATGTTCTTCTGCTTCAACCAAACTTTTGGTTTTATTGAAGTAGTTATGTGTCTTTCCAAACAGTTAGAATTATGAATTTTTACCATAGTAAATAAATGAGAAGTTAATGTGTCTTATTACTACTATTTTCCATTCTTTACTGGTTATAGTGACACTCAGTTTAGGTTGTGCAAGATACTTAGTGAATTTAGGTTATTTCAAAAAACTTTTCTGACTATCTCTGAGTACTTGAGAAGCTTAATAATCTTGGGAAGGGTTGCAGTGATAGTAATCTAACCTATGTACTGTTTATTTCGTCTGGAGTAAAAGGTGTTATGAGACAAATATTCACCAAGTGAATTAAAGGCATAGCTGGGAGTAGACTCAGGGACTTAAAGTGCCTGGTTCTCTCAACCATTATAGCTTTAAACTATAAAGAGACTCTCCAGGTTTCTTGTTTGCCTTCTTCAGTGAAGATGAACTCTGTGAAACTTCATTTGGACAGCATGAGTTGGAGCTGGATAGTTCAGTGTCTGTGGCTTGTGAAGAGGAGAAGAAAAATGTGTAGAGAACTGGAGAACATATTATTTAGGAAGATAGTAACAATGTTAGGCTTCATTTCATCTTGAAATGAAAAGAAATTTTTGATGCATCAGAGGTGTAGGATGGACTTAATGCTGTCTTGGGACCCTTTTCAACCGTGCTGATTCTTTGTTTCTACAGATGTTTTTCAATAGAGAATTGTGGGAGAAAAACAACAACTGTTTTTATAAGACTTAAGAAAGGAAGTCTTGCGGTGTGCTTGCCAGCAGTATCAGGGGACCAGATTTAATTTCCTAGGAGAACCTGCCTCATCTGTTTTCCAATCTGCAACCTGGCTGGGAGACTGCAGTACAGCCAATCGTAATCTATTTAGCTATCCTTGTTTTGCAGCTTTTACCATATTAATGGCTATTGTCTGTGTCCGCCCAATGATTTATGCCACATAATTTTTAATGAACAGTTTTTCTCCCTTTTAGTTTGATTGTATTGCTCCTAGGCTGCAATATCACAGCAGGCAGCTATTGCCTGTGCTTGGCTTTTTGCATGTTTCTCATCAGTTGGTTCCTTGACTTTGTCTGTCTTATAGCAGATATCAGCCAAGACATTTGAATATTTTTTAATCAGGACTCAATAGAGTTCCCTACCATTATTTCCAACTTGTCTTATAAAATAATGATAAATCTTTTGATGCATATAAATATTCCACTGAGGGAAAACTGTGGTGGTATCTTAAAGATGCGTCTCTTATTCAAGTGCACTCAATACATGAAAATGGATGGCCAGAGATTTAGGACTGAGGGCATTTTCACTGAATATAGAAAACCATAAATCAATATGATACAGGAGAATTAGACCACAGAGACTCATAAAGGTCAAAAAGATGAAGTTTGAAATCAAACTCTGGAGTCATAAGGACCTGTTAAAGTCTTTAAGTTAATCAAAGTTACTAAACACTGCTTAAAATTGTCTAATAAGAGATAGAACCATCACAACCAAATTTAAGAGCAGCTAAAATCTAGTAATAGAAAGCTTAAGCAGATCATGGAACAGGTATTAATCTCATGTGTGCAGGTGATACAGGCACTAGAGAAAGAACTGTGGAATTCTCTCGACTGTGCTAATGTGACTCAGAGGACAAACATCTTCAGATATTACAGCAACTCAGATAAGCTGTATGTTTCCTTCAGAAAATGCTTCTTTTCCCCTGAGAAGCATAATTTCACTTGAAGTTGCCTCAGGCCAGTAATAAAAGAATAACTTCTCAAAAGAATTATTACTAAAATGAGGAATTTAGTTTGAGGCTCAAGTTGGGTAACATGCTTTATGTGTATATTTGTCTGTGTTCTCTTTTCAGTCATGCTAACATATATTTTAATTTTAGTTTTTGTACTGGGAGACTGGTAAAGGGTATACACTTACCACATATCAGAACAAAGCATCTTGTGTATTACTGTGGAATAAAAAAAGGAAAGGAGGAGTTTTATTTGTTTCTTAGTTTTGTATTAATCTTTTTTGAATTATTAATATTATTGTTACAACGTTCTGGAATTGTTCTGAATACAAAATTTCTAAGAAAATCTGTCTGTATTCCAGACTTTTTTTAATGACACAGAATGAAAAACAAAAAAAAACAAATGTCAGAATTATTTTCCTTCATCAATTTTTTAAAGGGAATTTGAAGACGGACGGTTTTCAGAAGTACTTTGTACATCAGGAAGAACAGTCTGCTTTTTTAAACTTACCATCTCACAAAATAAATTTGAAATGTCTGGTCCAAAAAGTGACTAGAAAATAAGATTGTTCTTATGCTTTTTTTATAGTTCTTTTTTAAGTTTACATTTGACTTAAGAAAAGTAATGCATTGCAAAACAAGAAAACAATCTCACAAGCGTGATGTATAGGAAATTGCACTATTTATATGATGTTTGCCTACTTTATGCTCATTTCCTTTTTCAATCCTTTTTTCTTCTGTAATGCAAATTCCATTGGGTATTAACTGGTTTTGTATGTTTTAGAAGTTTAACAAAGTAGATCCTTTCTTCTTTTAATGCTGCTCATGCTATTGCAATTGTAAGTAATAACAAGTACTTAAAGAGGGTAAAACCAAAGAAAAATCAAAATCATAAGAAATAGTTCCAGAAAATGCGAAAACCTACTGATAATGGTAAGTCTGCTTAACTTTGTCAGTAAAGTGAGTTACAAGTTTGTCATTCGTGGTCAAGGCAAGTGTGAAATATAAACTGGTTGAACTGATGTGCATGTATATCCAAATGTGAGCTGTTCAAGGTGGTATTTGGGCACACACTCAGTGATTAGTTTACTGTTTCATTTATTTAATTTTGAAAAAGAGGCTAAACTGCAAAGTGTTTGCTTTCTTGCTTAAAAAAGAATAGTGTGAAGCATCCCTTTTTTGAGAAATGTAATTTTAAAAGTAAGTGACAGCTGTGAAATACGTTCTTAGCCACTGGGAAACTGTCTCTAGTTCAAACTATTCAGTTCAGCTTGTGACAATTGACATTGCAGTCCTGTTTTGAGATTCCTATAGCAAGCTCTTTCAGGGACTTCCAGGTCATGTAAAATAACTTCTTTCATGGACCAATGCCATCCAATTTGTAACCTATTTCAAATTTAATTATAAGGGTTTGCCAAAGTGAGTGTTCTCACATTCAAAAACTTTGTATTGGACATATGTGTATCTGTCATACAGATGACGAATGATTGAGAAATCCAAATCTTATTTAAAAAAGCATAGGAAAAAAAATGTAATGTCACTGTGCAGAGGCTTTCCCAGGGCTTTGGGTGTAGGGAACAGCCAGCGTGTGCCTCACGGTCAAGTGAGAGCCAAGTGTCTTCATCCAGCTGGGGAGTTGTACTGATCAGAGATAGGAGACCCGATTTGCTCCAGCAAAGTTGTTTTCTAAAACACCAAGCTCACCGGAGTGTGTTCTGTCTCAGGTACTGCTATTTGTTGCAGTTTTCAGCAGTTCCTGTGCTGTAGATACAATGTTCATTATTGATACTCAGATATAATACTGCACCCCAGCTCTGTGAGGCCCTGTGTTTGAGCTGTGGTCATTCCTGTCTCTGATAACCACAGAAGTACCTGAAACCTCCTTCATTCTGTGCCCGGCAGGCACTGTGCTGGGCTCAAGGACTCAGCATTAAGAGATGTGAACTTCTGCTTTCGTTTGACTGGATAAGTTTCGGAAATGAATGAAAAAGGAGAAGGATAGGAAGAAAGAATGTGGATGATGAGTTTTTTGTGCTGCACTAATTTTAAACTGAATTAATGAGTGAATTTGAAACTGGAGGATATTTCCTAAGGACTTGTACTTCATTGAGCCCGAGTTTTTTTACATTGCTGTGGACCTAGAACATTCTTTATCTCTGGAAAGTAATTCACAACTGTCACTGAAGACTAAAAACCAGAACAAAAAAGTAGATTACATAGTTTTAGCTTAGTTTCAAGTAATAGGGCTTACAGAATCATGTTGTGGTCTGTCAGGTATTCTTACTTTTCTGCTCATAAGGTACACACTCCCCCATTACAACTGTGTTTTATTGGAGGGTGGTCTTGGGTGACAACGTGGAATTGCACAAGTTGCAGAGAAAACGGTGGCCCAATAGAGGAAAAAAAACCCTAAATTAGTTTCTACACTGAGAACAGATTTGCAGCTGAGTCCATTGTTTGGTCTAAGTGGCATCAGGTGCTGGTCAATGAGTGTACATAGCAGCACACCTGTTGTTTGTGACTAGACACCGCATCTCTTTTAATTTTAAGCAGTAAGACTGCTAAATCCTATGGGCAGGAGTTACGGGAAGGGGGAATGAGAGAGGAAAACTTAAAAGACTTGAAATATAAACTTATAGGAAATCAGGCTTCATTAGTTCCTGTGCTCGTGGATCTTGTTTTTTATGTATGAGTTGTGTAGCTTTATTTGATACACAAGTAGTATTTATGTGAAATCGGAACTGACATTAAGAGGGAAAGAGGGACAGCTGTAAAAAAAAAAAAAATAGTGCAGAGCTGTTGGAACAACTAGAACTATATTTAATACAGAGTGGGTTTGTTTTATTGGTTTGGTTTTTGGGGTTTTTTTTTTTTTTTTTTTGTTTGATTTCCTTTGGGGTTTTTTTAAGTATAGTAAACCTCTAATCCAAATTTAAGGAAAGTGAAAATTAGTACAGGCAGTAATGGACTGCTTCACCTGATCTCTGATTTTCAAAGTCTCTTCCATTACAAAGATATGTCTTTGCTGCGTATGCAGAAACCTTAATTTTACTGTAGTCAGTTCAGTAGCAAACTTCATTGGACAGTTGCAATCAAAATGGAGAAAACATGGTGCATGAAGCATAACATTGACAATTACCTCAGAAATCTGATAGAGCAGTTACATACAGTTGCTCTAGAGCCATGCTTACTGTTCTTTTGGGATATGGTACATGGTGGAAGTGTGCTGACTTTGGGAAGGTGTTCCAAAGAAAGGCAAAAGACTGGGATTCTTGTAAGTCAGAATATGAAGGGTTCTAGTGTATAAAGGACAAATATATAAATTAATGACAGGTTTAGAGAGGGAACACTGGGATTTCTGTGTACTCTGTACTGTAATATACTGAGATTTAAGGAAATACAAAGCCAGTGAAGGGAATTAATTTCTATCCAGGGTATTCTTAAATGATGTAACTTGTTGCAAGAAATTGTTGAAGCTTAAATCTTAAGAAATAATAAAACTCCACACAACTAAAATTGTGCAGGATATCAGGATGAAGTAGAATTATAATATACAAAAAATTAGATTTTTTTTTTTTAGCATAGTAAATGGAATTTTAGAGTTTTAAGTCTTTTTTCTGAATATTAACAATCTGATTTAGAGCTGTGCTTTTGGCATTCTGCTCATTTCTGTGCTACTGTTTGACAGTAACCAGGGAAGGCACATCTGATCTAGAATGGCATTTCCAATGTTCCTCTTTGTAAGTGAGTGTTGAATCAGTTTGCAACAAATTGTCCCTCTGATTAATTTTGTTCCTTTTAGGTTTAGTCACCTCTGCTTAAAGTGGTACGGTGCAAACACAGTAATTGTGTTTACACATTTTATACTGAAAAGTCTGCTCACATGTAGACCTTAACAAAAAGCAGAGTTTTGTTTCAGTATTCTTCAATTTGACCTCAGTAAATTGAGGGATGGATGAAGCCTGAATATGTAATATGCACTGTTGCCATTTATAGCTTCACTAATGCAGCAACTGTTGAAGAGTGTGAGACTGATTTGTTAGCTGAGCTGACTGACAGCAGTCCTTAGCCATCTGAGTGCAATTAAATAGAACTCCATCCAAATTAATTATATTTATGTGCCAGCTTTTATTTTTACTTAGTCTCAGGGCATCATAGTAATTTTTAATTTATTAGGCTGTGGCAGGATTTTGTTTTTCATTGAAAATAGTGTCAGGCAGCCCTGTTCTCACACAAGGTATATGAAGTTGGGAAATAATTTTAAAAAATGAATATTTATTGATGGAGTTATCAAAACGCCCCCTTTTTTCCCCTCCTTGGTTCACTCCCTTCTCCCTTTCATATTAAGTTGTTGGCTTAGAATACTTCTGCACTAATACTACAGCCACTAAATAAAAGATATTAAGTTATTCAAAGCCTCTGACATTCATCTTGAACAAATACGTTCACAAGCCTTAAAAAAGCAAACATACATTTTCATTGTGTTTGTTTATATGTTGTTTTGTATCTTCAGGATGATGTGACTCAGCCTTTTGCAGCATTCTGAAATAACAATATTTAGATCTGAATACTCCAGTAGATGGGATTGTATTCTTCATGTCTGAGAATATAAATTCATGCAAACTCATTTACCAAAATACACAGTAATTTGTCCTTGCAGCTTGAAGGGCAGGATGAAGTGTCACAGTCACCTTATCAAGACCCCTTATGTTGCTTGAAAGCAGCATCATGCTGCATATTTCTTTCTGCTAGAGGAAAAGCAGCCCAAAGTAAAAGTATTAATCCTGCGCCTTCCAGAACAGAGTTTTTCTAATTCAACAATACTTCTTATATAATCTGAAATATCACAAAGCTGAAGTCATAAAAACAAGGCCTTTCAGTGTATGTTATGAAAACCTCCAACTTTGTTGCTTGCAACAATTTCTAGCATGAGATCGGTGAAATAAATTGCTACCTTGTAAAGATACAGGTGTCCATTTATCTTTCATTTGAAATTCATGACATCCCTCTGCAGACTGGGAGTGGTCCAGAAATAGGTCAGCCCCAAAATGCAGTTCATGCTTTGCCTTTAGATGGAGAAAAGCAGCTGTAGATTATATCTCCATTTTTCAACTATCTGATTCAGAGGAAGGACAAATTCACTTTGATCTCTTTGTTCTTTAAATCAATCTTCAGAAGCAAAAGAGGAAAAAACCCCACCCACAATAGTAGAGTTCACCTATGGTACTAGAGATACTTTTCCAGTTGCACAGGCTGGATTGCCAGGCACCAGCTCAGATATCAGGTTGTTACTCAGCCAACATCTGTGCAGTGCTCAGCACGAGACTCTTCTGTGTTATTGCACCGTTGCTCAAAAGCAGCCCCATCTGTAGTACATGGAGATTATTTATGAAGGTAGTAGCAGATTCTAGGATTCTTTATGAAAGCCATTTGCTTGTTGGTGCTTGTGAGGACATTGTATGTGGCTTTGTCAATTTACTGTTCTGGTAATGTCATACTACTATGGATATACCACTTATTAGCAAAAATTTCGTATTTCACACCTAAGTTTATTCTGTCTCCATCCCAATCAACATGAGCTCTATGAAAAACATGAGAGTTAGTCAATAGACCCACATCTCTTAACATGGCCTGGCTTAACTAAGTCTTTTTACAGCCTTGGATGACATTAGGCAACAGAAGTCCAAAGAGTGTATCTGCCAGAGAGGCTGTTACTCTTCCTAGAGAACCTATAATTCTGCTTTAAATTGAGATGAAATATGCTCACTATATTTAAAGCATAAGAGGAGTTTCATTCAGAAGTTTCCAAGATTTTCAAGCAGTTGTTCACAAAATTAGAAGTATACTGTATGTTTTGACATAGGAGCACATAAACCTCTTTGCAAATGCACTAAGCTCCCTATTAAAAATAGTTAATTTATGTATCCTATCCCTTATTGAAAAGCCGCTCCAGAATCCCAATGCACATATTGAAGCATTTGTGTGAGATAGCTTGGCAGAATGAATATTTGTTAAAGAGTTTTAAAGTACTTAGAAGAAGAAGTAATAGCAGTGTATTATCTTCTTCTGAAATGTAGGGCTAAAAGGAATATTAGATATATAGTGAAGTCTATCATCAGCAATTTGGTATGAAGTATAAAAATGATCCATTACACAAACTGCAAGAAGAAAAGCAACTGGTGGATTATAGGACTTAATCCATCAAAAATCTTGCTGGGAGTCATATGAATGTAATTTTGAAAAAAAATAAATAGTAAAAAATGCAGTGTTGTTTGGTATCTCTAGCTAGGGAAATGTTTTCACTTCTTTCCTTTGTTTTCAGAATGCCTGGTGTTTTATATGCTGGTTATTTTCCTAAGTAAAATGGAGGAAGTATAATAATATAAGATGCTCTATCTCTAAATCTGGCTTTCCATGATAGTACCAAGGAAACTAACTAATGTTGCCTTAAACTTCATAGGAAGAATAATATATATGAACAGAATTTCCTGTGTTGTGAGATGCAGGTAGGGTGAAATGTGAAGAAGAAAGGAAAATATAAGTAACAAGAATGCAAGATTTTACAAAAGTATTTGTCCTTGCTAAAGCCACAGAAGGGCTTTGCCTAATACAGTCAGACAAATAGAGATGAAAACAAACTATTATTATTTTGCCTTTTGTGAAGTAGGTACCTTTGATTATTTGGGGGAAATTTATTGATGAGTTTACTTCTTAGAACTGCCTGCAGTACCAGCGTGATAAAAATGGTGTGCTTTTTAAACCTTGTATTTACCCTTTCCTTTTTTCCCTCTGCAAAACATCCTCCAGAGTGTTTTCTTGCAAGTAGGTGCCATTTTGGGTACAGTACTTTCCATGCTGTTGAATCAGATTAACCACACAGCTTTACAGCACAGACCATGTTGAACACCATTCATTGTGAAAAACTGACCATTTATTCCTCTCCCATTTACCATCGTTAAGCAGTTAATTATCTGTGAAAGTGTAATAGATTTTTGTTTAGCTTGTGGCTGCAAGTCTCCTAAGAGGGAATAATTCCTTTGAGAAATATTGTGAAATGTTTCTTTGAATTCAAAGTAAACTGCATCAGCTTACCACCTGTATCCATGTTTGTTGAGTCCTTCAGAGATTCTGATAGGTTCTTAGCTTCATTTTAAAGAAACGCAGAATGTATAATTTTGTTCTTCAGCAGATCATATTTGTTCATGTTCTACTAACTTCATACTTTATTATGATTTCCCCTATTTGCCCAATTCAGATATCATGCTTATTTTTTTTAGTTCCCCTGAACTTCCTGAAGTATTTTTTAAAAGTGATGTCACACTTACCATCTTCCAGGCCTTGGATAGGAAGGTAAATTTAAGCAAGAAGCTGTGTGTCACCAATATGTTTTTTTATTTCTGCTTCTGTAGTTACATTCTTTGGTGACATTTTTTACTTATTTTATCTATTTGTGCCATCATGTCTTCAACTAACACAGCCTGCTGGCCTTGCCATTTCTAAATACCCCTTGTATGCCTTCACAGTGTACTGAGCCTGTAAACTCTGTAGCAATCTTTCTGTCCCTAATGTCCTTGAAGTACGACTGTGTCTTAGCCTTTAGACCTTACAGCATGCCTTCTTGAGTCCTTTTCTTGCCTCTCTTACTGAGTTTTCACATTTAATATGCTTGATTAATTATTATTTCCGTTAATTTTTTGTTTGTACCCAACTATTTAGCTTTTTGCAGAGTGATGTCATCTCCCTGCTGTTTAGTTCAGATGATTTCTTTTTGCCCTTGCTCAGATATCTTGATTGGCAGCAAGTATTTGCTCTCTGCCTGCAATACCTGCAGAGTGTCCCTCTGCAAGTCCCTCATCAGTGGTTGTACTGAGCCCAGCTAACTTCTTTGTTCATTTGCACTGTAGAGGAGGTGTCAGAGACTAGCCTACTAATGCTTTTCTCTACTTGAGTAGACTCACCTCTCAAGGGAGCAGAATTCAGCAAAGAAAATTATTTCTTATGCTTTTCTGGAAAAAAACAAACAAACAAACAAAAAAACCAGTTGGCCAAAATACAGATGTTTTTGTCATTTTATTCATGTTTCTTAACCTTGGGTAGATAAACCAGTAACCTAGTTTGCTTAGTCAAGGGTAAAAGCTGCGTTCCTGCAGGGGACTTTTCACAACTGCTGAAGAGTTACATTACATTTAAAACCCCCAAAATACTCCTTCCCCCACACTTGCACCCTGATAGCCCCACAGTTCCACCTTAAGGGTGGTCAAGCAAGAGGACTCAGAATTCATGACCTTTGAAAATTAGGGAAAAAGTACAGCATTTGTTTTCTGTAGCTCTTCAAAATCATGTTATACTTTGTATGAAGTCACAAACTGACACACAAAGTGGTCACTGCTAAAATAAGGCCTTATCCAAAAGGCATTGAAGTCAATTTAGTCTTCCTCTGATTTCAGGGACAACTGAGTCAGCCTCAGATATTTTGTCATTCTGACTGCTTTTTAAAACAGATAAGGACTTGCTAATAAGTGGATTCCCAACAATTAAAGAATTGTTTAACATTGCCATCAGGGAGATTAATTATGCTTTGGATGCAAGGCAGTTTTGTTTGTTGGCAGATTAATTGTAATTTTAGGCATCTTTTCCTCTCTACACTGTTCAATGAGTAAATGTTTTTCTTTTTCTTTTTTTTTTTTTTAATTTGAATCTAGCTTATTACTTTAAAATTGTCACTTATCAAATCCAGTAAAAAACCAAGTCCTTTAAGACTTGAAATTTGACATGTTCTCTTGGGGAAACTACATTAAAGGCTGTGGGAGTATGAGCAGTCCCTGATGAATTAACTTTCCGACTCTGTAAATGCATAGAACCAAGTACTTACTCATTGGAATAAGGAACGTGATTAAGAAAGCAAAAAGCTCTAAATCCTGCAGCTGGAGCACAGATGCCAACAAACATAACTTTGATGCTTCACAGATGATTTTGAACACAAAGCTGTTCCAATTGATTCCTTCCCTGCATTTTCCTTGGAAAAACGTTAAGTGCTCTGTGGTTTGTTTGTTGGTGTTCTTAAGTGGTGAAGGGATTATACAAGTTCATAAAGAAAGGGTTTTCATAAATGGATGCGTGCTTGTTCAATTCCATTAATTAAAGTTAACAAACCATATGTCCGTATATTTTTAAGTCTACAGTACAAACAGAGTGCAGTTTTCAGTGTGCGTGCTTTTCTAGGTGTGAGTTTTCAAAGGTAAGTGAGAAAGTGACACAGTTATTCTATGATGGAAAACTTGAAGGTTTAAGTCTAGAGAGTTTATACCATTTCAGAAGAACTTTATTTTAATTTCAAAAAAGCAGATAAGCATTTAAAGTCCACCTGTAACACTTTCAAATTAAAATCTAACATTGGAATCTAGCTTTCAGTTAGTGCTGAAGCTACAGAAGGTATGTATCCAAAAGCATAGGTATATCTGTGACATATATTGTGTTGTAAATAGGTCGTTTTAAAGGTGTATAGGTGCTGACATACATGGTAGTTGAGCATATTGTAAGGTTTTAGTAAGAATCAATAGCACAGCTGTATTGGGAGTGTAAGACAGACACCTGTGTTCTGGGGAGCAACTTAATCAGGTTTGTCTGAGTGACTGCCTGAGGTAACAGATACTGCAGGTAAAGGACACTGATTTGAAAATGTTTAAGAGGATTTTTGAGCTCTGACTTGACTGGATCACTATCATTCATTCTGGGATTAGGCTGTTCTTTGGAGAACTCAGGCTCATCTAGGTTTCCTGAAAACCATTTTGTTGTGGAATGGTCATTTAGGTAAAGAATTACTTTACCCGTTTCAGTTAGTGGTTTAGTTTACAGTATTGTTCTCATTTCTCATCCTTTGAATAATGCCAATCATTGGATGAACTTGGGTTTGTTTCATTCATCAAAAGCAGCAAAGCATGAATGGCTTCTCTGACTTATTACCAATAAAATTTATATCTCAGTCACTGTGAGTCCTGCACTGTCCCAACTATAACTGAAAACATTGCAGAACACGACTTCGGAATCATATGGGCAGAATTCCAGGTTACACAGACAGATAAGACAAAAGACAGCATTAGAAAACATAAAGGTTAATATAAATATCATGTTTAATAACAATGCTGTTATTTTCAGATCAGGAACCAAGGAGCAATAACTGTAATGCCTGTTGCATGGAGGAGCATCTTCCTGACTTTCCGAATTATGACATCTCCATTTTCTTATGCTGGGTCTAGGACAGCTAGTGCCCATTTAAGGATTTTAAGTACTGTAATTAATGCAAAAGTATTGCAAATTTTGAGCAAAGAATTCTCAACACATTTTTTTTAATTCAGCTCATGTGTTAAATGGCTTCAAAATTACAAATAAATCTTGAAAATATGTACTAGTGAGGGAGAAACAAATGAAACAGATGACAGTGTATGATGAATGCAGTTTTACCTATATTAACACATCCTACAGATTCACAGTTCACCACTTCTTTATGTCACAGTAAAGTCCTGAGCTAAGAAAACCAGAGCTGAATTGTGCCAGGACCTCCGTTACTGTTCTCCTCTTCCCACTACCTAAAATTCTTAAATTCTTGGGCAATTTTTTTGGTTGGTAAAAATTATGACATCCTAGATCTTCACAACATAGCAAATGAAGTAAATAATCTCACTCTTTTCAGAAAAGAAAAGAAAAAAAAAGAAAGGAAAGACCATTTTTCGCTCACCACTGCCTAAGCCTTTGATGGAATTTGAGATGTTGGAGAAGAATCTCCCCTCCCACTTCTGTTAATCTAAGGGCTAATGACTGGCTGCCTGCAGATGAGAGAGTGGCTCTACCTGATTGAGGCCTCATGCTCAAAACTTAATTTATGATTTACAATATTCTCCATGACTTGATGCTGATGAGGATTCCTTTTTGTCACTTTTTTTTTCTACTCCAACATTGAAGTAACATGCTATGAATGAGAACTCTGGGTTTGCTTCTTTTCTGAAAAGGGTGTGAAAATGGAAGTTCGAAGCTCTGGAAAAAATAAAATCACAAATAAAGCCAAAAATTTGAATGTCAGTCTCTGCTTAACAACAATTCATAAATTGTTATGGAAGTATCCACTTACTCAGAAACAAATTTTAAAGCTTTTCAGTAGTTCTCATTATCTTTCTAGGTTTCCATTCTAAAGAGATTTCCATTTTACACTCCAGTTTGCACCCTCTATGATGAGTATAATTACTGTATAATCACAATCAGGCCAGGACATTCATAAGTCTCTGTTGATATCACATGATAACAACAGCAGCTTAGATATAGAGCATCTGGATATTTGTTTCACGTTTTCTCATTTCATCTCATAGTTTGGAATTCAGAGATAGAGGTGGTAAATAAATTTAATATACCGTTGTTGATATTGGTGAAGTCTTCATTACAATTACATTGAAGAAACATGATTTATTCTTTTGTATAGACTTTAAGAAATTGTGAACTTGCAAAATCAAACATTCCAATGCAGGATCTGATAACAACAACAGCATGAAAGTTGCCCATTAAAATTTGAAAATATTCTTAACTGTGCAGTATTTAATGAGAAATTTGTTGCGGGCAAGTTAGGGAACAGATTGCTTGGATTCCCACCTATTTACTAACACTTGTAATCCTGTTACAGGCAAAAAAGATTACACCATTTATGAGATGTCAAGAATTTAATCTTAGTCTGATTACAGTCTTAGTGTTTCTAACATTCATAATAGCCTTATCAAATACTTTAAATTATGTGCTGGTAGCATAAATACACAAACTTTTTTGTCTCCCCCCTTTCTCCGCTGTTAGGCTTGCCCTCCCACTGCCCCTCGATGTGGGGGTTGATGGTTTCAGCATTGGGGGTGGATTTACAGCAGCTGGTCAGTGCACCCTAAGCCCTTGGCCAGAAGTATGACACTGATGTTGATGATTTCTTTCTTCTCAACTTAGGACATGGTTGTGAACTTTTTTATGTTTGTTAAGAGGCTTTACAGCTTGCTTATTATTTGTTGATCTGCAAGTCCATATTGCAGCTGAATTTACTGTGTAGCTTGTGTTTTACATATGTTGGGTGCTTGTTCTTTGTTCCCTCTGCTGCCCCTAAAGCTTGACAAGAATGACTTGACTTACCTTGCTCCTGAGTCTGCATTCATTTGATGACCAGTAATTGGCCATCAGAGATGTTTATAGCCCTTGGGCTTCCGATATTGCTCTCTGCCAGTTCTTTCAAAGCTTCCTCTGTGCTGTATTTTATTAAGGGGGTCTCATAGGTCATCCTACCCTCAGTAACTACATATTATAAATGTCCATTAGTTACAAAATATATATTGGTGTAGACATTACATTACACAATTACACCAGAGCTGATGATAAGTTAAAACAAAGTAGGTAATGGAGATCTGGTAATTAGATAATTGCTGTTGCTTGCAAAAACAAATCTTCAGGCAAACCAATACAAGCTCAGGCAAAGCCCAGCAGGTCTGTAGCCTATCTTGTTAGCTTAATGCAAAACCTGTGGCCTGGTACAAACAGTGCTTACTCCCTATTTCCTGAGCTACAAAGCCAGGAACCATGTGAGTGGTTTAGTTATGGTTCGATTTCAGGTGGACCGTTCATGCTGGAATGCAAGAAGGCTCCTCAGATTGTTTATTGGTACTTGCCATACCCATGAAAAGAAAACAAAACCCATTGGATTTTCAATACCTGAATCTCTTAATATTCACATCAACATTTCGGAAATCCCATTTCAACTAAGGATTGTGACTACTATCTCTTTCTGGAATTTATCCAGTAGGCTTCACATCCATTGGAATAAATCACTTATATCATAAACTTAATTCTTAATGCTAGCTAGTAGCTTTATACATCTAGGTTTTTTGATCCTGCTAGAGAACACTGGACATTCTCATTTAACTGCTGATTAGTAGGAAACTCCCTTCATAAAACACAACTGTTGTATATTCATATCTCACTGACTGTGATGCCAGGCAGGCCCATGTTTGCTTTCACTTTGCCAAAAAGATGTTACACTACTGATAAAAGTACACAATCTTAACATTACATGTTGCTATTCTGATCAAAAGCTCCTCTGAGCCAGATCCTTCTGTTTATTACTCAATTAAAGTAGATATAAAACGCACAGCTCTCCTTATCATCGCTTTTCTTAAGCGCCTGTGCCTAAAATGATAGGGTTTTTTTAAATTAATAATCTTCAGTGTATGAAAGGGGCACATGGGACCTCATTAAAAGAGTCTCAAGGAAATCTGAATTTGGCGTAATGTAAATCCATGTGACCCTCTAGCAAGGAATTGCTTTGTGAGAAATGCAAGCAATCTATGTACCTACTTGTTCTTCCTGCTATTCTCCTGCTAGAAGAAAGAATCTCTCCTTTTCAGATAAAACACAACTTTAGGGTGTGAGTAATAATCACATTTAGTACTGTATAGCAGGAGATGGGGTTCCTGTATCTCACTCAGTTTCCTCCTGTGCTAAGAATTGTTCTCTGAGGCTAAATTGATGGAAGGAGTGATGGGCATATAAAGTGTTTGAGGATGTTATTCTCATTTGACTTGAAATACTGAATGATTTAAATTTTCTTGAGGTTATTGTCACTGAATCCTATAAAAATTAATTTGCATTTTCTGTAATGTTTCGTGTCTTTGAGACATATGAGCAGCCATATGATTACAGATTCTGTATTCAAGTGTTAGCTAAATGCTCTTTGGAACATTCACACATAAAAAATGAAATGTCTTTTTGCCTCTGAGCAGGATAAAGTCCTGACACGTTGGACTGATTCTTTCCAGAGCCCTTGTTTAAAAACAAAAAATTACCCTGTTTCATCCACCACAGATTCTTTTAAAAGAAACAGATAGTGAACTTTTCATTTTGTAAATCAGATACTTTCTTTGTCATCCTGCAGAGTGACCACATTAACTTATTTTCTTTTGTCACGGGATTTTAAAAAGCACTTCCATAATTTAAGAACTGGTTTGGCTATATCAGCTACAGTTCAAGGAACAAACAACTTCAAAGTTGTGACTTCTCACAGGCTTGTCTAAACAAGGAGAGACAGAGATGTGATCTTAGGTGGCAAAGCAGCTACAAAAATATTCCTTTGAGTGTATGAAATATAAAAGAAAAGGCAAAGTAAAAAAGCTCCGTTCCAAAATAGTATCTGTTGAAACAATTTATCTAAGCAATACTTGATATTAAGAGTAAGAAATCTTGGTAATGATGCATGATTTTATACACCTTAAACAAATCTGTAGCAAACTTACATGTACTGTTCCCCCTTCCTGAAATCCTTTTAGGCATCTCTCTCATGCCTCTCTCTGGTATAAAAATACTTGGGTTGAACAGCTTAGGTTTTCAGATAGTGTTGGGATCCATTAAGACAGAGACCTCATATATCATTCAGTGTCTGCAGAGTGATTACTTTTATAAACCGAGCATTAACTGCACAGCATGTTGTGTACCTTATCACTGATACTAAAATATTTACTAAAACACCTATGCCTTGATGAGAAGCCACTGTCCTAAGATGTACTACAAGCTGTGACCACAACTTAAATCCCACATAAACACATTAATGAATTACAGAACTAAAAGTTAAAAGATACATAATTTCTTGTGTGCTTTTAAAACAGCAACAGTATAAGTAGGTGAATTAGCATTTAGGAAGCCACATTCAAGCCTTCCCTTTAAGGATTTGTGAGAATTTTATCTTCATGAAGATTAGTGAAAATTACATTCTGTCATCGTCTTTCTTCCCTCTCCCTTGGGATCCCATGGACTGCTTGCACCCTTATACTTTCATCCCCAAATTCCTACCAAACACCTTCATTTTCTTATGAATAGAATTTCTTTAGCTATAACTGTTTTTATTTTATGCAGTCATATTAACAACTGCCTGTGGGTATGCAAACAGCTCAATGTCATTATGTTTTATTTATTATCTTTATCGCTTTTCCTTTTTCCTCTTTTTTTTTTATTTTTTTTACCTTTAAGGATCTTTTCTTAGGCTCCTTAAGGAAAAATAAGAAACAAAGCAGACTGCTTGTCCTACCATTCTGGCCCATTTTCTACCTTCAACTGGTGTTGCCTTGTCTTTGAGCATCTAGAAGAAAGACTTCTTTTCCCAAGAACTTCTCTATTTTGGTGACAAATTCCTCTGAGTATCCGAGAAGGCTGTCAGACAGCAGAATGCCTTACCAGCTTGTCCAATGGGAAAAAAAGCCAAAAACCCACAAAGTAATGTTTTGCTATAACTTTGCCTTTCCATATGTACAACTTCAGGCTACCTTTGCACCCCTACCATATCGTAGGTATAGGATGCCAAAGCTGCTGTGTTGCTCCCCTTCACATCCTGGCAGGCAAGGGAAAATATAATAAGAGTTTCTTGAGTTTAGATTAGGACAGGGAGAGATCTCTCACCAGGTACCATCAAGGGCAAAACAGACTTGACTGGGGAAATGAGTTTATTTTATTACCAGTCAAATCAGAGTAGGGTAATGAGATTTAAAACAAATCTTAAAAAAACCTTCCCCTCACTCCTCCCTTCTTTCCAGGCTAAACTTCATGTGATTGGGGGCTGAGATCAATTCATCACACATCATCTTTGCTGCTCCTTCCTCCTTATGGGTAGAAGTCCTCAGAGTCTTCCCCTGCTCCTGCATGGGGTCCCTTCCACGAGACAGTTCTTCATTAACTTCTCCAACCTGGGTCCTTACCACAAACTGCAGTTCTTCATGAACTGCTCCAGCATGGATCCCTTCCACCAAGTGCAGTCCTTCAGGGACAGAGTGCTCCAGCAGTGTAGTTCTCATCAAACTTACTTTCAAAGTTTTATTTGATAGGCCAGAATATCAATGGTCAGACATTTCAAATTTAAAAATCACAATGTGAACACAAAATACTTACAGAGAGCAAAGTGTCTTTTTTAGAAAAATAATAACACTAACACTTTTATCTTCCAGCTGTTTTCCATCATTTGTCCTGAAAATACCAAAGAGTTGATGGTATGATTACCGAGCTGTCAAAATGAGGCCTGTATTATAAGGCCTACAGTATAAGTTCAGGGCACCCATCCTGACCTTGAGCTAAAATTCTGTTACATGAATTTGACTTGTGTGTTCCAGCCATGGTTATACAGTTACAGGCAGTAAGTCCTCTCCACATTGCTAGGAGTAGGAGAAATACGGTATCATGCATTACCCATTCCTCTTTTCCAATAAGTTATTGTAGGTTTATATATTGCTTTGATAAACAAGCACAACATCCCTAACTACCCAATGGCAGTCTGCAGCCTCAGCACCCTGGAGGCATGTGCCACAGTTAAATTTTCCAATCTGTGGCATGTAACTCTTGCAGCTTGTAGCTATTTATGTCCCTTTTCTGGTGTGTTGAAGAGAAAAATTTTAGTAGATGTCATATTCACTGACAAACTGGGTTTTTTTCTGCCCAATTTGATCACTGTAGTGTGAATCAATCCTTGCTCATCTCCTTTTTTTCTTCTTCTCGTAAATGAGTTTATGTGAATGTTATGTCAAGAAATGGGGCAAAGCTGGCATGCAGAAATTTGATTTGCAACAAGACTGAGATGAGCATAGCTGTGTATAAAAAGAAGCTAAGGATCCTGTGTGTACATTAAGTAGTAAAGTCCTTCTTTAACAGCTCTCATGAGTATTGTGTTAAGAAAATATATTGTTATACGTTCAACTTGTTGAAACTCATAAAATGCTCCATTTGAACTGTCCTTTGGTTTAATTTTTTTGGGAAACCAGACTCTGTTCCTGGTCAGTTTATTTTCATTACCGCCGTATTTTATTTCCTAAGATTTTTATTTTAAAGTCTATAATCTCCTTCTCCTTTTGTTTTCTTCATTAACCTTCTGGCTTCAATGTCTTTAGCAGTGCCACCTTGCCCGTGTATAGCGCTTATCCTTTCTGCTGAGATGTCAAACAAGGTGTAAAATGAAAGGGCTTTAATCCTAAGGAATTTCCCCAGAGCAGCGAAGCATAATGTTCAGAAAACCTGAGCTGAAACACACGGGCTATTGTCAATTAAAACCTGATCTGTTTTACACAAGGTCATGCTGCCTACGGAACAGCTCATGTTTGAGGAGGTGCAAAGGAAGCACACAGTTATTTCTGCTGTATCTTCCTTATGCTGGAAAGAGAATAATATGAAGTCAGCATACAAGTAGTGCATTTTTTTTCTACAGAAACATCTGTCTTACCAGGAATTGGCTGAAGATCAAAAAGTGTTTTGTTTGCCAACACAAAGTTTCAAAAGTAAAATGTAGACAAATTAAATGCTTTGTAAATAAACTTCACATAAAACCAAGGGCATTAAAATGTCTAAAAATGAAGATTGTTGTATGAGAGACATTGATTTATAGGGAGATTTTAGGTTGACACAAATTAAATAGAAAATGTGAAACAGGAGGTTCAGTTCTGATGTGATTCTGAAAAATGACAGGCACCCTTGGTGGATACAAGGACAGGATGCAGATTTGCTTAACCAGAGACATGTGTTGCTTTTGGGTACCTATAGTGGATGTGAACTTCTGGTTGAAAGTTACAGTGAAGATATGTCAGAGGCCGTGTGAGAGACCCACGTGCTTTTAGAACAGTTTGGAAGTTAGGTGGGATAATCCACAGCATTTAAAATGGTAACAGAGCCACACATTTGGGAATTGAATACTGTGTTAAGTGTACAAGCTTTGAGAAATTTATACCCACTCATGAGAAAATGACAGACAATTTATATTTATAATTGTGCAGTTTCACTTACTGAGCATGTTAAGCACAAACCTGCGAGAATTTGTAGGTAATTTGAATTTACATTTATTATCACAACTAGAGGCATAGTTTTCAAATACCTGTTTCTATGTTTATGCTTTTCAATCAGTAACTTGTAAAATTTTATGCTATTAGTTGGATTGTCCTTTTACTTTTTGTGGTAATTTTTTCCCTATGTAGCCAGGGGCACTAAGACAGGAGTTTAGCTGATGCTTGCTGCAGCAATTTAACTAGCTCAGGTGTCCCCCTTTGCTAAAGGTCATTTTTTCCTGTAGCAGAGTTGGCAGAAACAAATATGTTGGCTTTTTGGTTGCAGTGCTTCCTTGCCCAAATGGTTACAAGCTATAACTGAAGATGATTTTGTGTTTATCTACTTGATACGTAGCAGCAGTGATTGAGGTGTGGGCACACAGTCACATCTGTCAGCTCAGCTGCAGCTTCTGCCCTGGGGAAAGGCAGATGTCTGTGATGTGATAACGTATTAAATTGTGCTTAAGTGCCTTTTTGGTTCAGTTTGGTTCCACGGGCCTTGGTCAAGGCATGAAAAAGAGGTTTATAGCACAATGGATTTTTTTTAACCTATCTTCTATATCCGTTTGCCATAGGTGGTGTCTAGTCCCTCAAAAGAAAAAAAAAAAAATTGTTTTAAAGGAACTTGGGGAATGGGAGTTTGTTTTTCTCCTCTCACTCATATACAGAAGAGCGGCCTTTGAGCTATAAAAATACTGATTTTCATATGCATAATTATTTTCCATCCTTGAATTTCCTCTGAGTAGATAATTGGAACTTTCTTGTATCTGGCATTTTTGAAGATGACATAAAAACTATCTGATGCTGGATGGATCTGGCAAAATCTGAATATTTTACCATCTTCGCTGGGCTTCCAAATCTGTACTCAGATCCCTTACTAAGTGGCTTCATTTTCAGAAGTGCAGAGCACAGCCTTTCTGCTACCTCATGAGAAAGTGCAGTGATCAAAATCTCTGAATCTGTCTTGTTTGTGTGACTAAATCAATTTCCAATGGATTTAAATACTTCCACAGTTTAACACATTTCAGCAAGCGTGTCTCCTCATCTATTCTGTTTTTACCATTTCCATTGCTTACACATTTGTCATTTAGTAACTGCTCTAACATTTAAAGTGTTATCTCAGGAGTGGTGACATTATTGAATGTTTCCCCCCAGTGTTTGGTCTATCATTTAAGTGATCCTTTAAATGAAAAATGCAGTAAGATTATTAGGATAATCAGCTTCTCAGAGCAAACCAGGCTTCAGCTCTTCCCAACATTAGTTTTCTCAAATTTTGCTTCCATTTTTTTAGTAAAATGCAATTTATCAATCTTTATAATTAATGTGGGAAAACCCCCAAAAAAACAACTAAATGAGCTGCAATTGAGTGCTTATTGTGTAAATGAGTGTATAAGCAGCTAACACTTTCACACTTTCAGGATGGTTTTGATTAGTGATTAGTAGCTGCATTTTTTTTCTCTCACATTTTGATCCTAAAATGTGATAGTTCAGCTGATTTTAAGAGCTTGTCTCATTGTATAAAATAAGATCAATGATGAACTGTAGGCTGATAAAAGCATTATTTGTAATATAAGGCTGCACTGATTATATAATAACTTACTATGGGTAAATTAATAACAATCTGAAAGTATGATCTATGGGTGGATATAAAATAGTAATGACTGTTTTATTTTTTCTGCATTACTTGGTAGCAGGGTTTTCACACAGTTGATTTTCCAGGTTTAAATATTATGGAAATAAATGTGTCCTCGGAATGTACATTTCAAGAACTATTTTACTGCTGTGCTTAATATGAAACTGCCTTGTTAAAGAAAGGAGCCATTTTGCCACATTGACAAATATTATAGGTAGCAATGGGTGAATCTAAGCATCAGATATCTAAGAATCAAACTGTTTCTGGGTCAGAAAGTAGCCAAGTAATTCTAGGGTTGCCTGTGAAAACTGAAATTCCAGATTTGCTTCCATGTTTGGTGTTTAAAAATTTGTTTTTAGGAATCTCCTTTTACCACAAGAACATAGCTCTCTATGTCTTTCTAGAAACCTACATGAAAGGAAACATGAGATGAGGGTAATTTATGAGTGATAACAGATTTGCAGTGATTATGAAGCAGCAGTCTCTAAAATTGATGAGTTGATAGCCTTTTTATGCCTTTTTGACTACTGGATTATCTCCTAAGATTCTTACTCTCAGTTAATAAATGCTTGGATAGCCATGATTTCCAGCAGTTTTAAAAAAATATATTTTAAGTTAGTAATAACTGTTTCAGCAATTTAGAAGATTTTTGTCAGGAATTATAAGGCCCAAATAAAAAATATTAAGCTTCTTAGTAAGAGTATTTGGAACTAATTGCAAACAATTGAGTTATTACAGCAAAATAAATCACCCATTTTCCATCTGACTTAATCCTCCTTCTTTTGTGTTTGCATTTGTAATGAATAAAGCCACATGCACAGATCATAAGCATGGCTCGGCTGAGCCATAACTCCTTAAGATGCAGGAACTCACTTTTTTTCCCATTGGTTGATCGTACCTCCTATGATGGAATTTTGAATAACCTCCTTTTCCCCACTTCTGAAGTACTGAGTGATCAGGGAAGCTACATGTCTTTTCCTGGTCTTTTCAAATGGCATATAGTAAATTGCTAATTTTAAAGGTAAAATGGAATTCCCTCTCTTTATAATTAAATTTATAAATATGTATTTCAAGACTGCTATTTACATGCTGATTTTAAATGCTGAGAATATTTTGATTCATTTACAAATAACACATCATTTACCTTTAATGTTATTTATATTTTACCATCTACTTGTCATGATGTTGCTCAGACTTTGGTCCTGGCTTTCCTCCTGCAATTGAGGGCCCCACTATGTGCCAATACAGAAATCACTTTTGAGTCAGTTTTGGTAAATCCATGCAGTCATTTATAGGTGGACAACCCTTTCAGCCTTACAGATTTGATTATTTATGGTCCCATGTGTTCTCTTTTCATCAAGTCAGTAATATCTTCCTTTCTGTAGGCTTTGCAGCAGCAAAAATGGCAACACTCAAGGCAAAAATAACTGAATCCTTAGTCCTTTGACAGGTCCTTCTGGTCTTTTCAAATTTTAGTGGGTTTGAGTGGTGACACCCCCAGCTTCTTGTCCCCCACTTCTGGAGGTTCCCGCCTCACAGGGGAGCTGCTAGAACAAGAGGCATGTTTATTATGTGACAGATTGTAACACTGAATACCAAACAACAGACAAGGTGGGAATTGTGATAAGATTCCTGACTATGAGCTGGAGAAACTGACCCCTGGACACCAATCTCCTAAGCAGCAACTGACCTGCAAAACTGTAATTTTCAGTAGTAGCAATTTCCTTCGGAAAAGTTTGATGAGTTTGACATAAAATGTAGTTTCCAAGCAGGGAGTTACACAAATAGCTTCTAGAAAAGAAGTAAGAGGAAACTGGTGGCTTTGTTCACTCCAAAAACTGATGGGTTTATGAAGAGGTGATGAAAGTAGGAACTTTCCTTATCGAAGTAAAATTAGTGATATTGAATATAGGAAGGATTTGAGTCCTGAACTGTCCTAATCCACTGACCTGCCCATGGAGCCTTGAACTCCTCCAGGGAAAATGGATCCAAATCCAGCATTTAATTCCTTTTGAATTGCCCTGTACACCAATGGAGATTTTTCCAGTCCTTTTCCTTAAAATACATAAAATTGAAACAAAAAGTTGTGTGCAGTCAGTATTTGCAGCCAAAACCCACATCTGTTTGGTTCAGAAGGAAGCCGTTCTTTTTGCATGGGATAAATTATTTTCCTCCCTCTATCCATCAAAATATTTTTTAAAAACCATTCTGGACACAATCTCTTATCCTTACTTTACGTCACTGCAGGACTATATTGGCACTGAGCAGTAGTCCCTGGAGTCCTGGTTCCACTGGAATCAATAGAATTCCTCCTGTGGATGTCAACTGAAGCTAAAACACTGCCTTACAAAATAGGATGTCGTAGTGTGGTTAAAATACAACAGGGATTTCAGAAATTCTTTGGGTTTTGTTTTTTTTTTTTTTTTTAAGTATAGTTGTGAAATTTACAGGGTAGAACATGTTTTGTTTAATGGATTGAAATTAAGGGGGTTTACGTGTTTTTTCATGTCATGCTTTTGAAATAGTATTGTAGCAGCAAAATTACACTAAACTAAGGTATATCTAATGGTATTTGGTTGAAGAACCTGGCTTTTTAACTATGGAATAAATAGAAATATGATCAGGGACTTGTCTTTTGTTTGTTTTAGTTTGAAAATGCTTTTTTAAATAGACAAGACTTTACATTTCTGTAATAACAATAAATGAACCATTTGTTTTTTAAAGTTCAGTTAGTGATTTTTCTGTGTGTTTTTCAACCACTGCAAGATAAAGTTTATGTATCTTTTGGTTCTTGGAGAGAGAGAGGGTGTATTAGTCTTTCAGAAAACTTAAATTTTGATATTATTGCTTGCATGTGAGAGCTATCCTTTCTTTTAACTGCAAATTGCTGTGACAAACTCAGAGGCTGAGAGATGGCCAAGAGACTGAGGTTCTCATATCCTGTAGCCCTGTCTTGCCTCAGGTGACAGACATACTACATTCAATTTATGAATCAGCGGCATTCTTTTCTACCAGTGTCTTAATACCAATTCTTAATAAGAATTATTTTGTACTAGTCATATTTAAGTTTAGCATGATGGAACAAAACCCAAAAATTTTTAAGTATTTTTTAATCAATGGACTGTTTGGTGGCTCAAAATATTTGAGAACTAATACAATATATTTAAAGCCCACCATAAAAGATAACTCTAGGACTGCAAATATTTAAATGCATTGTCAATGTTGATTTAGCTGTGATGTCACACTAACAGGTGGGAAAGGAAAACATAGATGAGAACTAAAGAAGTGCATTCCACGTAGACATACTATATGCATCAAAGAAATAAGAGTTTGTTAGGAGAAATCCCTCCATAATATAAACATTTAAACAGGAACAGAACTCTCTATCTGGATTTTGGTTTTAATGAAAACAAATTGTGATTCAAATGTAGATAATATTTCGGTCTAGTTTTTTAGGGAGGTGTCAGAGTATCATGCTGTTTGGTTAATTAAAATCAAACTTAAACTAGGGGTAAAAGTCTCAGAGATTCTCCTAATTTTCAGCAATTTGACTAAAGTAGCTATGCAAAGGCAGAAAAAAATTAGTCTGTCCATGTCCTTGATGAGAAAACAGAGAGTTTTGTTCTATATTATTTAGCAGTAGTCTCCTCCAGTTTGAAATTACATTTTAGTTATCCTATTCTAAAATAATAAAATCAAATAATTGTAAATAAATCTTGGTAGAAACATGATGTTAATATTATTTTTCCATTATGCACAAATTCTAGGAAATATTATTTAAGGACAGAAGCAAGGTAGCTGCTTAATAGCACAATCATTTATAGTCTATGATTCCAAATTATAGTTTTAATTTATGATGCCTTTTCTTATATTACCACCAGTATTATTCATGATAATTTTTTATTGAAATTTATCATTTTCACGGACATGTATTTTGTGAGGTATGTATTTATTTGCGTATTTTATGTAAAATTCCCAATGATCTGTTGAGTTATCCCCTAAAATTTAGTCTTTACAAGTCTTACTGCCTCTTTACCAGGTATAGCCAGGCTAAATTCAACTGTCTCCACTCTAAACTAAAAGCCAAGCTATGGTGAATTAGACCACAAGATTTAGAAAAACTTGCAAAGAGAACTTTGGGAATGTGGTTAAGCTTGAACTATTGCAATGATATTTTTGGAGTCTGTAAATGGCCTCAAGTAATTATTGCTCTGAGCCCACAAGTGTACCCTAAGGACTAATGTGGATAACCCACCACTTGAGCCCCTGAGGTATTTCTTTGTGTATCTAGAGAATCTCCCGGGAGAGCTTGACCCCATCTCTCCATTCAGTCCATATGGAACATGGGAGGGGAGTTTAGCAGCTGCTGTCTCAGTTCCTCTCCACAGCGCTATCGAAACAGAATGCGTCACTGCTTTTCTAGCTCTGTCTTACCACTGAGATGAGACCTCAGTGTTTCATCTGAGACTTTTATTCATCTGAAACTTAAATGTGGTTACTTGATTAATGTGCCCATGATTCTAGCTGGTAGAATTGCTTTGGAGAGGGCCATACTCCTGAAATCTCTCTTGGTTAAATTGTTCAAGCACTGGACAAGGTGATAAGAGGAGGATAATCCAAGCAAAGGTATCAGTTTCCATATTCCCAGTCTCTGTTGAATCTTTCCAGTTGGGCTATGTCTTCATGCTAGCAACACTTAATATATCCATGTGTAATCTGAACTATGCCTTTTCTCTCCACCTTTTCTTACTTCCAAATCTGAGACCATTCAGAGCAAGGTCGTTGTTCTGGAGTTTGCAGCATTGGATCACACCGATGCTCTCAATAAGCACCACGTGATTTTCAATTCCTCTGTGGCAGATATAGTAGTCGGTAGAGCAGTGCAGCGTTTGCTGTTTGTGAGAGCAGCCAGTGGGCTCTACCAGGTCATTATTAGAGCCAGAACTCCAAGGAGTCATCCATTCTGGTGATAGCCCTCTGAATTTTCTCACAGAGAGATTATTTACCGCTGTAAATATTTTCTGGTTAAACTACATGTACTTTTGTTTCCCCTGACTTTCTGAGCCTTTCATGATTATTATCCGGTGTTTGAATAGACAAGCATGACAGCAGTCAAACTTTTGTATAAGCTATGCAGCAAGCAAGAGGAAAGGAAATCTAACAAATGGTCTCCACAGATGCCCTTCAGGAGCATCTTTCTTACTGGCTCGTGTTACAGCATAGGAGGATGCTCTCTGTCAGGATGTAGGAAGGGACTACACATCCTGGAGCACACTGAGCACTGGTAGTCTGTCTTTCTAGTAGTGAGGGAGCCGACGTGTTCATCTCAGAAGTGAGTTAGCAAAGCAACATTCAATGCATTGCCACTAAATTAACTTCTTCCTCTACTACCTATATTTATTTGACGAAGGGTTCATTACATACCTCACATACTCTGCTTTACGTGACCCTACCTATCTATGCCATGTCTAATAAAGTAAACTCTCACCTTTCTAGCATATTTTGGTTTTGAATGAAAAATATCAGTACAAAGATCAATAGCAAATGAAGAACTGAAATTTTATAGACCATTGTGACTATATTGAAATGAACATTGTAGTAGCTACCATATTGGTTGATTTTTTCCTATTTATTTACTAATAGAAAAGAGTTTGGGTTTCAAGATGTTTGAAAGTAATACGCCACATCTCCTCTTCCAAGACGTTTACCTTTGCAACAGAAAATAATTTGATTCAGGAAACTGAAATATATGACAAATGTTAAATGGATTAAAAGCTGATTCATTGACAAATTGAAAAATGTGGTGTCAATGGGCAGATATAAATCACTGGGATGTGTCTAGCAGAGTCTGCCTGGAATCAGTTCTTGGGTCAATAGCACTTAATATTTTTATCAACAGTCTAGACAGTGATGTATTTTCAGTAAAGCTTGAGCATGACAGAGATTGTTGAGGTAGTAAATAATATGTTAGATAATTGCAGAAGCTAATAAAATGTATTTTAATATTGCCAAACACCAGCCTCTTATGTGGGATATGAAACTACAGGTAGTTATTAAGCTGTGATTTAGAGAAGGACAGCTTATCAAAGATAATTGGGTCTGTTTAGACTTTGTACAATGTTGTGGAAGGAAAAAGAACTAATGCAATAATATGCATTAAAGTCAGACTGTCAGGCAAATGGGGTGATGATTGCCTTTGCATGCTGTATTGATAAGACTGCTTCTACAATGCCAAGTCAGATTTTGGTGTCCAATCTTAGGGAAAACAATGAAATAGGACAAATGGAAGACACTGGGGTGCACAGGGCTTGGAGTTCAAGCTTTAAATCCTTTGTAGATTTAACAAGTGCAGCTTAGTTTATCATTATGTATGGGTACTTGGGCATGAAAAATTTTTGTGTAGGTATGGGAAAAGAAACACTTTCAGCATCATTGATAAAGGCATAGCAAAATTCAGTGACTGGAAAATTAAATTAAGGGGAAAATGCAGCCTCGTATTGACTTGCAATTTGTTAGCTTTTTGGACTACTAAATAGCGGAACAGCCGATTCAGGGAGGTGATACACTCATTAGTGCTAGATGTCTTAAAAAAAAAAAAAAAAGAGAGAGGGAAAAGCATAATGATCTTGCTAAAGGATGCACTGTAATCGAGCCATTGGAGGTACTGCACTTTGAAGGTGAGTAGCCAGATCAGATAGCAAGCAGGATAGTTCTGGCTGTGGCTGGGATCTGTTAATTTTATGATTTCTTTTTTTATAGTTCATGTGCTGCAGGGAGAACAGTCATACATGTTCTGTCCTAAGTCTGAAACATACCTGATTTAAACAGTTGACTCCTGGAGGAGTCATGGAGAAATTACTTCCCCTGCTGTATCCAGGACCAGATAGTTTGCTTGTTGTTTGTTGTCTTCTGAGCCAGAAGCCAGACAAGGCTGAGAGGTGGATCCCAGAAAAGTTGATCCTTTTTCCTAAATGGTGCCTAAGTATGACTTGTGGTCACCATAGTACTGATCAACAGGTTTTAAGGTGGGAAGGGACTTTGCACAGCCTTGAGCAGTGAACAAGAGTAGCCCAACTGAAGGCCTTGGGCTAAGAACTCTTTATTTCTGAAGTACCACAGAACTGTGAAAGCACAAGGCTGTCAAAAGCCCCTGTGGCCTGAGAACTTGAGAATCTTGAACATAATGGTGGGTTCTCCAGTGCATTGCTGTGTTAGTGGGGCAGGGATTCCAGGGGATTCATTTTTCCAGCTCTAACAGATGGAAAAATTAGAGAGGCTTTCAGACAATAAACTTATTTTAGAGCTTAAATAGCAACAAAGCCTTTAAACTAAAATATGGGTTGAAAGCAATTGTTCTAAACCTAATTGCATGTGTTAATATTTTAGACTATCTAAGAGGAGAGGTAGTGAAATGAGGGAAGTATGAGATAAAAATGCTATTATCACCACGGGAAAGAGAGGAGCAGGTAATTTATTACTTGTTGGAACATGGTGGTATCAACTGGGGTAGAGGTTATGGAAGAAGGAGGTTGTACTGTATGACAAAACCATTATTTCTGTTGTTTCCTTTTTTTTTAGTACTTAGTGGAATTACAAACTTTAGTAGGCTCCTTTTCAGAAGGTACTTTCTGCTGATTTTTTCTCTCTCTAAGAGGCAAGAGTTAGAGAGAAAATTTCCTACAGATGCCTATTTATTTTCATCTTTAATAATTTGTCAGTGTGAATTTATTCTGATATTCAATGCTTGTTTAATTTCATCCCTATAGTTTACAAAGCATTTGCATCAGATGAAGTATATTTTACTCTGAAAAATGAATAGGCAGGACCTACAGATCTTGATGATACTCATCAGAAGTCATACATTGTGGGGCCTGAGAATGCTAACAAGTCTGCATTTGTGATAATACTGGCAATTCCGCACTAGTTTCTTAGATGTGATCTGTTCCTTTTAGTGCATATCACTCCACAGGGAATTTGCCTCTGAAGGCAGGTTTAGCAATGCTGGAGCTATGAGTAACATGCACCTCAGGGAGCCAGAATCTGTAATAGGAAACATATTTTGTCATCCCTTTTGTAGCACATATGCAATATACAAAATGGACAGTGGCATGCTTATTCATATGCCACTAGATGTTACCAGGAATTATTTGCTGGTTTATGTCATGTACTTGCAGTTTATCAGAATTCTTCTTAATTAAAAGCTTTAGCATATTTAGCTTCACCTTACTTGGGGCTATTAATTTATAAAGGATATGCTTTATTATGGTACTTAGAGGGTTTGATTTACTGTTTTTATGGATGTGATAGATCTAATTTGCACTGGAATATTATTGCTTTTAGCAGTGTGATACTATGCTTGCGTAGAAGCAGAAAAAACACTTTCTCATACCAGCTTGAGACTGGTATGAGAAGTTCATTGATAATCAATGCTATTGGAAATTGTGAAAAAACACCAGAGGACATTTTTTTTAAAAGGGTTGTCTTTTTGTCCATTTTGAGTGTTTCTGGGGTGTTTTTACTTTCATATTTGATGATTATGTTTATTATGACCTCTTAACTTTCAGGAATATCAGCCTTGTAACACCAATGCCTGCCCAGAGTTGAAAAAGACAACTCCTTGGACCCCTTGGACCCCGGTGAACATTTCAGACAATGGTGGTCACTATGAGCAGCGTTTCCGATACACCTGCAAGGCGCGCTTGCCCGACCCAAACCTGCTGGAGGTGGGAAGGCAGCGCATCGAGATGCGCTACTGCTCCAGCGATGGCACCAGCGGATGCTCGACAGATGGTGAGCAAAGCCAGAGGGGCTCACCATGCCCCCTGCCAGTGACATGTCTGCAGTTCCATTTTCAGCACAGAGTTTCTGCTTGCTGGTGTTTTGTGAAACAGAACTGATAATGAAAAGGAGGGCATAGTGATCCCAGTAGGGAACCTAGCCTGTATTTCTTCGGGATGTAACGTCGTTATTCAGATTAAGCAAGTGTCTTTCACCACCATTTAGGAGATTTGCCAGGTTATTTTAATTCTCTTCACAATAATCCTGTTCTTGGAAGATTCTGTTACCTCCTTATACTCCCTTGAGCTTTTCCTAGGGGTGAATTTGTGCAACATTAACATATTTCTGGAATATTTTGCTAGAACATAGAATAATAATGCTAAGAAGAACTTTTGCTTAGTAATTTGAAAGTAACAGTTGTAAGATCCATACAAGTGTTTAAATAAATAAGGAGTTTATGAACTGGATAATTTCTATGATAAAATTTTATGTTGTGCTTTTGCTAGCAATTTAAAGTTCTGTTTATTTCTGAGATTGAAAACGAAACTCCTTTAAAATCTTTTCAAATTCAGATGACTTTAAATTGGAATATTTTTTTTTTTCAGAATTTTCTTTTCCTATCAGTAATACATAGTTTTACATAGGTATAACAAAATAAAACTAGGAAAAATTCTGACTGTCACTCTAATGTTATTAATGCATTTCATTAATTATCCAGTTTTAATATTATATCAGTATATCTTTTAGCGCATTATATTTTAGTCATATAATCTAAAAAATACTGATTTTTGATTATTGCATTTTCATATTTATATGCTTGTTTTCCACTTACATAGTCTTTTGTATCTTAGCAAGACCCAGGTTAGCTGAAAAAAAACATATAAGTGAAGGCATTTACTTTATCTAAGACCACAAAGAGAGAACAGTTTCTGAGTCCTTGGACTTTCTAATTCTCAATATTTTTCAGTCGGACCAACTATTGTGAAAGTCAGTGTTAAGCTCCTGCCTGTACTAGGTTTACAGGTCAAGGTTTTGGTAGCGGGGGAGGCTGTAGGGTTGGCTTCTGTGATAAGATGCTAGAAACTTCCATCCTGCTCCCCTGCCCTTCATCCTGGACAAAACCTTTATTGTTTCACTTGGCATCTCTGCCTCTTTGGAGGGGCAGGATGTTAGCAACTTTTTGAAGAAATATATAGTAGAGAAAAGTTATTATATATTATATATATTATTATAATACAAAACCCAGCTCTCCAGATAAGATTTAGTTTTGTGCTCTGTCATTCCCATTTCAAATAATCTAGTGTCAGATGTTGGGGATTTTCTTTTTAGGTCTGGATAACAAGGCAGATTTTGTCATGGAGCAACTCCTGACACAAGTGTTTCTTATATTCTGGTTTCACCCATACTAAATTTCAAACTAGCATTTAGCAAAGATTCTGCTCTGCTAGGATTGGTGTATGGCCTGTCTCTCTTGTCCTTAATGGGACTTTCGGGTGGTGGTGCTGCTTTTTGCTGTCTTCCAGCACTTTGACTTGGATGACACATTTTTAAGATTTTATGGGATTAAATGAGAAAGAGAATATTTTTCCCACTAGGGAGTGCAGATTTGGGAAAGTTATCACAAGTAGAAGTAGAGCTACGGGAGGATCTCAGTATAATCTGATCTGACAGCTGAGATTGCAGCATGGAAGAAAGGAGTATACGAAAGCCAATGCATGACATAAGAGAGGAGGTCAGTAGGGCAAACGAGACAAGAACCAGTTTGTTCGAGATCACATTGCTGCAAGAAAATTAAATTTGGCATGGAGACACCTCTTTCAGCTCTGAAGTCATGATCATAAGACCTCTCCTGGAGCTGGGTATGTAAGCTGACTCCTACAGAATATAGGCAGAAGTTACAGACTCTACAATTTGTTAAATAAAACATTTTTTCAGTGTGCCAGTGATGAGGTTCAGGTTCATTTTTTGCCTGATTTCAGGTTCAGTGTTCAGGTGCATTTTTTGCCTGATTAACACCTGATGGTTCAGGTGATTTTTTTTGCTTCTGAACATAATACTCCTGAATTTCCTGGCATTGTACTTTTTTGTTGCATCTTGCTGAAGCTGCTGCTTTGATTCATTTGGAAATAATCCATCATTGGAGCAATGTATGTGCATGACCCCAACTCCATTACATAGTAACAGAAATATTCATCTGGGCGAAACATTTTTGCTGACTAATCCCAAAACTACTGAATATTTAAGTACTTTTTATTGAGTACTTGACAGGGCAGAAACTATTATACATCTGTCTGTTCTTCCTAGTGAGTGCCCTTATAACTTTGTCATTAATTTGTGCTCATTCTTTGATTCTTTTTGGCCAGTGAGCCTTTAATTATTCTTTAATGAAAGATGAAACTCAATAGGCATTCCAAGTGACTGCATTAACCAATACACTTCGAGTGAAAATAGCACATTTTGTTTTGAGACTCTTGCTTAGTCATCTTCTGATTACGGATGTCAGAAAAGTATGGAGTGGAACACTTACTGAGGGAGGAGTGAGGTAGGGCACAATTTTGATTTGCTGATGAGATGAAACTTGCTGACTGCCTCCAAACTGCAGGATTCAGGAGCACTTCCCTGCTCCCAGGTTTAGATGGGGGCCAGTACACCACCACTCTACTGCTCCTTTAAGAGTCATGTAGAGTAGCTGTAGCTTTTGGAACAGAGGGAAGTCATGAGAGTGGGAAACGGTGAATTGTGGCAGGCACCTTCACCGTTTCTGGCTAGATAGCAAGAAAACATCATAACTTCCACCTGACCAGAGCCTGGATAATGTGAAACATTATTTTCATTATCTCCGTGTTGAATTGTAGCAATTTTCTGGCTTTTACAGAAAGATTAATTCTGGTACAGAATGCTTGGCATACCTCATTACCAAAGATATGTTCTGCAGAGATCAGTTCTCTGTTCCTTGCAGATAGGAGCTATTTGTTAGAAATTTTCTCATTGCCTATAATCTCCCACTGTGCAACTGTAGTCACGCTGTGTTAAACAGAATCATATTTCACTGTCAGAAGCTAGCAAAGCAAACTTTCTTTGCAGTCTGAGCTTGGAGATAGAACGTCTTGCCAGAACCCCACTAGACTCCTCCTGAGTGTGGTAAGATTTCTATCTCAGTCAAGTAAGCAGTAGCATTTGCAGACTGCATTCACGCTTTTCTGATTTGAAGTTTGATTAAGAGGAAAGAAAAGTAAATCTTGTTCTCTGTCTCTGGGTTTTCATACAGTACTCAGATAGGAAAGAGACAGCTATTTCAAATAAACTGAAAGAGATTGTATACATTGTTGCACGTCTTAACGCACTCTCTGTACAGTCCAGCATTCAGAGCATAGAAATTACATTACCCTAGGCTTTAATGTGTGCTTATGAAACATATTAAATATCTACATTAAACATGCTGGCTCTCTGTAAGATTATCTGCTATATAAACTGTAATAATTTTATTGAAAACATATTTTTTTAATCCAGGGTTAATAATAATTTTGCAAGGTATGAGGTTGCCTGATTTTTCGAAGTTGAATTTATCTTACCAAAGTCTAGACTCCATTGTAGTCTGCAAAGAGAGCCTTAGAACCCTGAGGAATGAGAGTTTGAAGATAACCATCTGATATAATGGGTGAAATTCACTCTCTGGAGATACTGCCTTCTTTCCATGGTGTACAATGCAAACAGCAATGGTGGGCTTAGAGAAGACACTTGGCTTTGAAATGGCCAGAGTTAGACCAGGTTAGCTTCCAAAATATCTTCCCAAGGCAATTAAACAAAGGCAATACTTTAATTTCAGTCATTTCAGTCATTTCAGTCTTAAAGAGTCTTCTGTTTGCTTTTTTTTTTTTTTCCCCCCTGCAGACGCCTAGAAACCTGCATCTAGCTTCCTCATTGTCGTTGCTTCCTCTATCTCAAACTTAAAAACAATAGTTATTTTTGATGGCAGGATGTGATTTTGTCTGAATTACTTTTTTAGTGGCTATGATCTCTTGTGAAAAGTTTGATTAAATCTTTCCTTGTGTTACTCACAGGATATCTATAGTGCATTCAGAATTTTTTACAGAATAGAACATGTGCTGATAATCAGGAATGTCCTGTCATCAGAAGGAGTACGTGTGGAGATGATATCTCTTATACTGCTGTGTTGAAGCTAAGCTGTGGTATTCTGAGTAAGAACAAAACAAATTCTGGAACTTAGAACTGAATTTGATGACAAATTCAAGTTTAAAGGACGAAGTACAACTCAGTGGAACTTTGGGGTTAGATACAGAAACACAGAGAAGCTAGGTACAAGAAATAAAGTTCTCATGTTAACATGGCATCTACCATCTGCGTACAGTTTGGGTTTTTAAAATACAATCTCTACATTGCATTAGTGTTTGCCATTACATTTTGCTATTTCAGTTTTACTGTTTTGAAGGTTTAGAAAGTTTTTATAAGTTATAGGTATTTAGGCCTGAAGTTATATAAGTTTTATGCTTCAATAATATTGTGAAATAACTTGCAGACTATCTTCAGAAAGTGACAGCACTGAAACAATCTTTGCTTATCCTTGTTGCCTGCTGCACTTTAAGCAGTGTTTCATTCTGTCATTTACAAATGATTCAGGATACTTGAATTTTGGCTTCAGATCATCTTTTTCCTAAAGTCATGAACCTAGACTGCTTGGATAATTGAATTTTCTTTGTTAGGTTGGAACTGGAGGACATAAGCCATAAATCAGTCAAGTAGTATAATTTATCAGGTATTACAGCTACTTCTCTCGTATTTAGATCTGTATTACTTAGCTACAGGCTAGACTAGGGAATTATTATTAAACTATGTACTTTATTAGAGCTTCACTTTTAAGGCAAATTAATTGAACTTGGCTGAGAGTGTTGCAGTTTTCAAGCAGAATCAGGTCAACCAAAGTCTCATCACAGGCTTTTGCAAAGGCTGATTTTTTTCTCCTATGCTAGTCAGGGCAGGTGACTTTCATGTTAACATGTCTCTAGAAAGGATTCATTTCTTATGGATTTATGAAGCTATTTCAATTCAACCAAAAAGTTTTAAAAATTTACTTAGAAATCATTACATCATCTTGGGTTAGATCAGAACTATGTAAATTAATTGGGCTGTTGTTTTCAGTTATATGTGTGTTATGGAATAAGTAAATCATCAGAAGAGCAGTACTAATTTCTCTGTAATTTTGTTGATATTAGACAAAGCAAAAGTGCTTAAAATGAGAGAAAATCTTCTGTTTAGATGTCAGTTCATATCTTCTGTCTTCCCTGATCTTAGTTGATGGTTATTTTGCCCACAAAATCACTGTGATTGCTTTTACTGAAATTTTTGCAGTGCTCGCTGTTACTCATGGAACTTTTCACCTTAGAGAAGCACAGCTGCCTTTTTAAAATTGAACTGGGATCAAGTAGTTAAATCCCCTTTTCTAGCCTCAGTGTGCAGCAGTTTATTACCTGAGTATGACTTCTGAACAACTCAAAATGAGCCTCTTGGTAAGCTGCAAGCAGAATTCATGCTTCTAGCTGTTCACAGGGCTCTAAGTCAGTCTTAGGCTTTCTAAGAACAATTTAGTTTAAATCATTTGAACAACGAACCTGTCATAAAGGTCGGATGGGAATTTGATTTACAGATGTTCTGTCTATCTTGGGAAAACCGTTAGTTTACTGATGCTATGACTGATCACTCTCTTTGCAGATTTTACAACTATTTTGGTAGATGGGCTTTAAATAAGCGGGACTAAGGTTTTGTTTTGGCAGCTAGACTTTTGCTGCTACCGTGCCAAGGCCATTGGCCCTTGTATCCTGGTTTGGCTATATGTTTTTATCTTGGGGGCAGTAGGCTGAGAAAAACGGTTTAATGTTGGATTTTGTTGGGTGGTACAATCTGGTTTCTGTCCCTGGAGGTGGATGTAGAGCAATCTGAAAGTGGCCCAAACTGCAAATAGAAATGGCAAGTAAGAAAGCTACAGTTTAATGAGAAAAGTTGGAGTTTTCAGTTTTGTATCACTTGCTCTGAAAGATTACAATACTTTTCTATGCTCTGAAAGATTACAATACTTTTCTATTTATGCCTTCTCATGTCGAATTTGATGTAAAGTGTGATAACAGCTAGGAGTTGGTACTATATATACACTTACTTTCTGAAGAAGTTTTGCTTGAAAAAATTCTACAATGTAATCTTTTGGTTAATTTTGCATTGCCCCACATCCCCTCTACCACCTCAGTTAATAAAGAGGACTTTTCAGCTGAAGGACTCAGGAACCCATAACTGGGCCCAGCACTCCAGATGGGCTCTCCACCAGTGCTGAGTGGAGGGGAAGGATCCTTCCTTGACCTACTGGAAAAACTCTTCCCAATGTAACCCAAGTGCCTTCTTTTCCACAAGGGCACATTGCTGGCTCACATTCAGCTTGCTGTCATCCAGAACCTCAAGATGCTTCTCTGCAGAGCTGCTTTCTAGGTAGTTGGCATTAAAGTGTGGTTCCGTGGGGTTGTTCCTGTCTAGATTCAAGACTTTGCATTTTCCCCACTTGAACTCCATGAGCTTTCTCTCTTCCCAGTTCTGTATCATCGGCAAACTTGTCCAGGTCATTAATGATGGTGTTAAGTTGGACTGAACCCAGTATTGACCCCCAGCATACATCACTCATGATTTTTCTGCAGCTGGCCCCTTAGTGGGTGATCACTGTCCTCTGGGCTTAGTTGCTCAGCCAGATTTCAACATATTGCCCTGTCCACTTATCTAGCTCATACTTTGTTGACCTGTCTGGCAGGAAGTTAAGGGAGTCAGTGTTAAAACCCATACTAAAGTTGAGATAAGTAATATCCACTGTTCTCCCCTCATCCATGCACCTCGTCCCCTCATTGTAGAAGGCTATAACGTTGTTCAAGGAATATATAGCACACTATTTCCAGGATGCAAACTGATCTTTTATTTTTCATGCTGTTAATAGCATAATGTTAATTTTTTACTGTGTATTTTCTGTCTGAAGAGAAAATTCTTAAAGCCCCTTTATGAAGACTGTATTAATTACTGTAAAACTGTGAAAAGACTGTTCCTTATAATAAATTTTTTAATGCTTTGGAAAGAAGAAAACTCAGGGCAACACTTGCTGCAGACCAAACTCCACACTGAAAAGATTCTTTGGAATACTTTTCTGTTTCAGAATTGAACTACCTTAGAGCTTTCCCGTAGAATATTCCGCTCCCCAGTTCCCAATTTAAATCACAAGAAATCTAATAGCACAGTGTCAGATAAGGTCACACATTTTCCTTAGGACTTAAAAAGCTACATGTATCCTGCAAAAATGTTTTCAAAATATCCTAGTATTTTTATATGTGATATAAAGTGATACACCCTGCAGTGATTTATGAATGGAATGACTGGCAGTCTGGTCCAATTAACACTTTTTCATTGTTTGCATTGCTCTTAATTTAATTACTTAAAAAAACCCTTGATTTAGATTTCTGGTATAAAAAAAATACTATAACTGTGTTCTTACAGCTCACTGTGTGCATAAGCTGAGTGTTTCCATGACCAGAGTGATACAAAATTGCAAAAAAAAGGTCTTACAGAGCAGGAAAGTGAACCTGTATTCATAATTCACATTCTGTTTCTCTGTACTCGCTCCCTTTTCTGCATTTGAATGTATGTCATGTTTTTTTGAAATGCTGCTTTTAATATCTGCGTAGTAGAATCTGGCTCAGCAGGAGAGAAATACTTACCCTCTATAATTCCTGAAAGGTTTTATCCATTTTTAGTCATTTTTATATTGCAGTTCTGCTGTTTTCTTATTAATTTTAACAATTTCTTATTACAAGTATTTCTGTGTCGATGCATCATCATTCCAATATTACAAGTTATCAGGTGTTGAATAACAATATGCAAACCCTCATCTACTTTGAGATGATTGTGAATGTATTTCTTGGGCAAGAGCTTAAGCAGTGTTACTAATGCCATAACCATGGGTAGAAATAGGGTGGACACTGCAAATAACAGGCGCCTCCATCATGGTTAAGCAGAATGCTGATCCTGTTCAGCCCAGGACTACTGTTGGGCAGACTCTTCATGGTATTATTTCTGGTTTTGCGGCATCATTCAGTGCATCTTCCGTTTCTTTATCTCCATTTCATACTCCACAGTGCCTATGCCTGTGGGTAGGCCACAAAACAATTTCTTAAGAGTAGACATTTGTGCTGCAATTAGAGCTGCAAACAATCCCCTGCATTTCTCCACTGTTGATGATACAGTTTATCTGTACTTACGTTGACAATACTGAAGCTCTGGCAGAGAGAGCCATTCACATCCTCTGCTGGCTCAAGTACCATTCACAGGACCTTCTCTCATCACACTTACTTAAATAAGTACTTGGAATAAACGCAGCAGTTATTGGTCCATCAGTCATAGAGCTTCCAGTGATGGTAGCACTGGGAAAGGTGAACTGCTTTGGCAACAGTAGGAAATCCCAGTAGTGTTGGTGGAGACGTTTAGCAGTGATGCTTAGAGGTAAGGCTACAGCTCAAGAGTGATTTCTGTGTTGTGCTTAGTACAGTGGAGGGAGTCTTTTCCTCTGCAGGACCATGCCCAAAGGTGACAAAGATACTCAAATGAACTTCAGGTTATTAGAACTTCACCCATATATCCAGGTGTATTCGTTGTATGCTGTGAACAAGGTCTGTGTGTCTCTCACCGATAAATAGCAGACTTCAGCCATTGCTATTTCATCTAATGCCTTTTCTCTGTACTAAACTTACTTAGAAATCATGTTTTCCACTTGCCAGATGGTTATTTTAACAAGGAATATTCTATGGTTTGTGTGTGTGTCTCCAAGGGCCTGGTTTCCATAGCTTGTATGTGGGCTTAGAACACTTCAACTCAGTGGAAAATAAACTGGTTTTAAAGTGGCAAAACATTGCTCTTCACAAAAGGGCAGTTTTGCTAGACTTTGTGGAATTATTAAGTGAAAAAAAAAGTATGAATATGGCTTGGATAAGTACAGTGATTGGATACCCATGAGCCTCTGTGCACAGCCAGCAGTGGTGAAGGCAGGCTGGGTAGATCAGGTGAGCAGAGCCCTGCAGTAGGACCAGGGCAACTGGCTCGATGAGTGGTCACAAGAAGCTCAATCCTGTCTCCTTTGTCACCTTTTTCCTGTAAAACAGAGGCAATAATATCTATTTGATATATTTGGAGATTCTCTGATGGTAATTCCTCTGTAAGAGAGAGATAATTTTTATCATTCTGAGGTGGAGTAAATTGTCTAGTTCAGTCAATGAGGCCATGAAGTTTTAACTGAAGTGCTGGATCCAACTCTTCACTGTAGTTCTGTGCAAGTGATTATGAAATTTTTATTGTGGAAGAAATTTTTAAGATTGTGATGCCAAGGGACAAGACCCTCCTACTCATATTATTTACTATTAGAAGCCTAGGTTTAAATTTAAAGAGGAAAAGGTTGTTTATGGGTGAGATACTTTTTTCATTCAATATTACCTTTTTGATCCTTATTTTATTAGGATTGTCAGGGGATTTCTTGCGTTCTGGACGATACTCTGCTCACACCATCAATGGTGCCTGGTCACCCTGGTCTCCATGGTCTCAGTGCAGTCGTGACTGCAGTAGAGGTATCCGGAATCGCAAACGGGTCTGCAGCAATCCTGAGCCCAAGTATGGGGGACTTCCTTGCCTTGGCCCATCTCTAGAGTACCAGGAATGCAACATTTTGCCTTGCCCAGGTAAGTTTCAAATGAAATGAAAGAAGTGAAAATAAAATAGCTCATCCTCAATGTTATACCTTGCAATATTTCCTTTGGGTTTTTTTCCCTTTTTTTCTATTTTAGTTTGTGAGTTTTGGCTTTTTTTTTTTTTCTTTTTTTTTGTTCTTAAATCAATTACAGCTCAAATTTACCTTTATAATATAAGTGGATTTGGCTAATATTCCCATGTGATGTCAGTAAATTTATCATCAATGGTATAAATAGCTATGTCTTTCTTCACTTGTGAGACTGACTGTAAAAATATAATTTTAGTATGTAAACTTATAGGAAAAAAAAGACATAAGAATTCTGGCAAGACAACAGAAATCTGGCCCAGTCTTTATTTAGACTCAAATTATCATTTTCATCACAGTGGTTGCTGGCATTAAATCTGTGCTAGCATTGAAATGTAGAGCTGCCAGCAAATAAGGTTCATGACTGATCACCAAATTGAATGGTAATTCAAGTAGTGCATAAAGATTGTTCTTGGACTCTTGAGTTTCTCCTGAATTTAACATTTTTAAATGATTCTGTGAAAGGGATTACAAGTAGATATCAGTCACATCTCACCCTTCATAAAACAGACATTCAAACTGAAAGGCTTTTGAACTTTGCAGAGGCTTTGTGGGAAAAGAAAGGGGAAGGATATAGGAGAATACATGAAGAAAAGAAGGTGCTATTGGTTTAGGAGGAAAGAATTCAGGGTCAGAAACATTAGAGAAGAAGAAGGAAGGAAGGCTGATAGACTCAGTTCTTTACAGCAGCAACAAGTAAATTTAGAAATAAACTTTCATACATCTTTAATTGTATTAATTATGTATAGCAGTGCTGCGTAATTTCTTGTTGAAGACTTGAAGCTTTTGTCATTTATTCAAATGGGAAACTGAAGAATTACTATGGCAATATACGTACTATGTATGTGTATCAACATCGTAAAACATAGGTGTGTATTGGCATATAAAACTGTATTCTCTAAATCATGGATACATTGTTTTAATAGGAGTATTTCGTCCAATCTTATTGCAGTGCTTTCCCTAAGCTTTTTAAGCCCTCTTGAGGGTTTAAGTCACTGTCCATTCTTTACATCAGAATCTACACCGAAGATCTACTCAGGAGACACTACTTCCCTCTCAGGAAGACACAGTTTCTTGAAAAGCACTTTTCCATCTTGTACTGAACCTAAGCAATATGTTTTGGCACACAGCCTACAAACCCAGCATCTCTGTGAGCCTTCTGGCTTTTCACTGAAAGCAAATTTTTCTGCAGTTTTATTGCTAACAAGAACAGTAGGATTGTTTGACAACTTGAATGCCCTGAGACACTCAAGCCCCCAGCTCTCCTTCTGGTGGGGCAGATCCATGGGGAATTTCTGCTGAGGATCCCTGTTTTGATCTGAGGAAATGCCCACTGAATCATTGATGCTCTGACAGAGGCACTTGGGCACAACAAGCCAGTGCTTTCTGGTGAAATTTTCTTGCTGTATCCAAGGAGGAAAGTAGCTTCTGTTGCTCATTGTGTAGCTTCTCTTAGTGTGAACATCTGAGATCAAGGGAAGAAACGATGCTTCTTTCAGGGTGTAGAGGCATGACCAGTTTTCTACACTAAGCACTATCGGAGAGAGGTCGAAGGGAACCAGCAGAGAACTAGCATTTGTCAGAGAATTATAAAATTGTGGTTCAAATCCTCTCCATATTTGCACAGCCCTAGCGCATGATCTGATTCATTAGTTCCCGGTCTGCAATCATAAAGACTTGCTTCTTCCAGGATAATAAAATTATAAACAATTCTGTTTCATGTAACTGCATTGTTCAACTAGTTTGGCAATAATTCATTAAATCAAAGATTTAGAAGACTATTATACCAATGTGTGCAAGCCTCCCCAGGGATGTATGCAGTAGGTGAAGCAAGCTAGAACGTAGCAACTCCTTATCAGCTCCTTCCCTTCCAAAGGGAATCTCTCCATAGGATAGTGCCTTCAGCTGCCTTTGAAGCATGTGAGGGGTGTGGTATAAAGCAACAGCTCTGCTCACAAGCTGAGGTATATGAGTGTATCACCATACTGGAGTAGCTGGGGTACATTCATTAATGGGCTCAGATTGTCCATAAAACAGGGCTAGATTTGTTGTTCATCCCTTGCCATTGATTTTCAAATTACATGCTGTCTTGAATTTTGCTGGATTTTTTTAAAGTTAAAATAAGTCAAAAGTTCTCAGAAGTGGTATTTTTATTAAGCTCTGCAGCTTTTCACTGTTACGTTTTTTGAAAGAAATTGTTTTAACCAGTAAAACAAGCTTACAAGTTTCTTGTGGAGGCCCTAGTTGTTTATGAAATAGACAGTACCCCAGACTAAAAAACATGAAGTTATAAGGCAGAAGTTGAAATTGTGCTTTGATTTGAAAATATTTTAAAAGATCAGTTGATATACAGTGTGGTGGGCCTTTCTGAAGCAAGAAGCAGTGCCCTAATCTATCTAATAATTTTCTTGAGAGACAGGTTTCATTTTTCTTTTTAGTGCGAAGAAAAATTGAATAAAGATGTAGGGCATAAATGAAATGTTTAGATGTATCATAGCCTGCAACAAGGAACCACAAAGTTCCTTAGCTACAGAACTACTGTTTGCCAGTAATTAAGAAAAAACATGGGAGACTAAATCAGATCTCAGATAAATCTGAAGGGAAAACTTTGCAAGCACTAGATGTAATTGATTTTTTTTTTTTTTTTTTTTTTTTTTTTTTGAGACATGGAAGAGGAAAATATTATTGCAGAATAAGGCTTATCCATAAATTAGGCCTGATTATAAACTTGTAGGAAGGAAATAAATTCTTATTGGAGAAGCACACCAGTAAATTTGAATTCCCTTAATTTTTAATGAAAGAGACAGAAAGGCTAAGGGATGTGTGGGGATTTTGTTCTGACCTTGACCTGAAAGTATTTTCCATAGCACTAGAATTAAAATTGCAGCAAAAAAGAATTTGATGTTCTCTAAGATTTTCCTGAGCTCCCCCAGGGTAAGGACAGCTTTCCTGCTCCCTTCTGGTACAGAACCCTTTAGTTACAGTCCAGCCCAATCATTATACTTCTGGAAATATTCTGGTTAGCAGGAAGAGGTGCAATGGCAGCCAAAAAGAACCCTTCCTGCTACTGCAAGCTCAGGTTCTGCTTTGCTTCCCCTTCTGCTTATTGCAGACAGGATCAACCCCTCATGCTGTACACTGCTGAGAAAGAGGAGTGATAGAGAATTATACTGAGCAGTGTTTAAGCCATGCTGAAAGTCAGTAGGGCTTTATGCTTCTCAGTGAATTAGTCTGGTCTCAGTGTCATCCTGGAAGATACTAAGTGCTCTGAAGGACTAACACAATGAAAAAGCCCATGGAGCAATCAAAGTGCACAAGGCTGTCTTGTCTGGTTAAGTGTCTTGCAACAGTATCTTAAATATACTTCCTAATATATTAATAGACAGAAATTGATGGTTAAATGCAGGATCCCAGAACTTAAAAAAAAATACTGAAGTCATCTAGAACTTGCCTTCAGCGAGTTCTATTAAACCTTTTTTAAGCCTGCAGGGGAGAGGGAAACTGAATTTTTTTTTCTGCAGTAGTAAATGGTCCACTGATGTGCAGATTGCTACTGGGTCTCTTGTTCATGGTATTTGAAGGCCGAATATGTAATAGTAACTGTGCCAGAAAATTGCTAGAAATTGTATCCCGGTCCTGGAAGATTATTTGTCTGTATTGTTCAAGTTTTAGAATGATCCCTCATACAATTTTGCCTTCAACTAACTGTCACTCTCCCAAATAATCTGCAAAACTAGTTTGTGAGTCAGTGTAGGGTAAGTGTTCTCAGTACTCAGTTTCCATCTGGCTAAGCTACTTTGAGGGGCAGGAGAATTTGAACTATTGTCTTGCACTAGCAAGTTATGCTTTGAACCTGAGCCTCAGCTCTTTTTTTGTGTCTCATTGATGTGAATAGCATTGAGCTGGCAAGAAATGCACTGAACAGCCTCAATAACTATGGAAAGGAATCTGTGAATGCTCACTGACATTTCTCTTTTCTTTGAGTTACTAATATGTGGTCAATAATAAAGGAATCTAAAATCAGTCATTTTAAGGTTTTGTTATCCTTGGGGGTTTGCAAGATATTTACATTATGAAGAGAACTAGATGATGAAGATAAGTGTTCTCTGAATGGTAAATTCTGCAAATCTACAAAAATTACAGGAATTTACTAAAAGATCTGTTTGCCTGACAATAATAACAACCAAACATAAAGAATACTTTCCTAGTTCATACTATTACACATCTCTTCAGTTATTTCTGTAGAAAAAGACAACTTTTCCTTATTTGTGTTTTGTTTTGTTTCTTGTTGTCTTCTCGTATATTCCTTTGCATAGGGACATAGGGACACCGGGCCAATGTGCCATAATTAGACATTTAAAGCAGAGCTGTGTGAGCACCACTGAGTAGCATGAGCTACAGGAGTTCCTGTTCCTTCTTCCCCTCAGAGCATAGTGGAGGGTCAGAGGGAGAGGACACTTGCCATGTCTTAGATTTGAAATTCTGATACTTCATGACAATATTTTGGGATTTTACCAGTTTCAGATTTTTATTATAGTAGTTCTAGTTTAGTTTAGTTGCGACATTTTAGCTGAGAAGGACTGAATAAATTCATATCTCACTAAACTTGCTAAAAACAATAATGAGTTTCAGAGATACAAAAATCCCCAAAATACTATTTAAGTTATTTATGCATCCCCTAAAGCCAGTTGCTGTTTATTGGTTTTATTTTTTTATTGTTTTTTCTTCATTAGTCTTTTTATTTCTTCCTATTATTTTTTCTTTGAAGTCGTACTTGGCCAGAAGAAAACAGGAATGTATTTAAAAGAATAAATTTTATCCTACAGTAGCTTTGTAAATCAGGAGGAAAAAAATTACTCCAGTAAATGGAGGCTGAAGCCTATCTCATGCACTGATCTCTCTAGGCTGCTTCCATAGCCAGCAAGAAGAGGGATCAACTGCTTTTTGAAGCAACTGTAGCTTTTCTAACTTAAAAGTCTCAGTTACAGACGTAAACCTGAGTGGACCCTTAGATTTTGCTATTGCTCTTTTCTTAGAACCGTTTGCCTTGTGTTTCTGCATTGCACTGTGTTTACTGTTTTTTTCATCCAACATTACTTTTATGAATAAAAGGTATCACAGAAACAAGACTTTGCTTTTGTAAGCTATGATGTAAAATTTACTCTTTCCCCACACTGAAACATGCAGCAATATCCCACAGGACTGGGAAAAAACAGTAGACTAAGTGGTGTGGAATGGAACGGTCCCCATGTGTCTGGAAGGGAGCAGTAAGCTGCCCAACATGCAGACAATATATAAAGGAGCCTGCAATTCAATCTCATATATTCTCATGAAAGCAGCTGAGGTCAGTGTGTCTGCCCACACTTCTTGTAAAACCTGAAGTGCATAGCAGGGTATCCAGTTTACTTAATTGTGTCTTGGAAATTCTCCAGTAGTGTGGATGTTTTGTCATGTCCTCAGGAGATCCCATTTCTGTACACTGTTTCTTCCTGGTACATCCTCTTCCCTATGGCGTGTGTTTTTTTCATTACAGTGAAGAAATATTTATTAACCTGAACAATGGTCAGTAGGCAAAAAGTTGTTTGCTCTACTATAAAAGAAAAAGCATTGTTTGATAGCACCCTGCTAGCTGAAGAGAGCCTTTTTCCTAAAGGGACCAACCTCCGCAATTGTCAGAAAATGCAAAGACTCTTTAAATCTTCCATTGTAGAACTACTTGAACGACTTTCTTTTGTCCAACAGCTTTACAAAATTGTTATGTAAAGAAACTGTAGTGACTGGAACTTTCCTTGCTGCTGTGTATTTTTCCTCCTGTAAGAGGCAGAAATAACATTAAGGACTCCATGACAAAAGAGAAAAAAGAAAAAAAAACCCAAATGGTGATGTGTTGCTAAGCAACTTAAAGAAAGATGAAAGAAACCACAGAGCTCTATTTAGGTCTTGTAAAAACTCAAGCAGTAAATACCCACTCCTTTGATCTTATTTAACCAGGATGATGCCTTATTATCCTCTGTTGCTGAAAAGAAAAAGTTGTGGGGACAAATAAAAGAGGTAGTTACAATAGCCCTTGAAAGGTTAGAGATTTAAGAAGTCAGCCTGTCAGTAAATAGTTACCAAAAAACCCAGTTTTAATTGCACTATCCAGCTCAACTAGGATCAAATCTAACATTGTTTATTGTATTTGTCCTTCCCAACCTTCCCCAGACCCACTTCTCCCTTTACATCTGAAGTCACATAGTACAGCCATGACCACTGCAGTTGTGGAACATGGTGACATTCCTGGGTGTCACATCAGTCTCTGTGTTCTCGGCCACCTGTAGATTGACGGCGGTTTCAAATGCATGGGCATTTGTAATTCTTACTCTGGTCCTTTGAAAAACAACCAGAAAAGTGTTGTGGGTCACTGTCTCCATTACAGTGAACAATGCACTGGTAATGTGTGCAGACAATTTATGTTCTGTGTAGTCAATCTCAGGCAGAATCAATTCTGTTTCATGGAGGTCTTTATGATGCAGCAGACATGCCTCCGATTATTCATTTGAGCTAGACCACATTAAAAAAAATAAAAGAAGAAAAAAGGGAGTATCTAGAAAGGTAAAGCCTTAATATCGTATGGAATTAATAGCTTGGGTACCAGCTTCTGCTTTTATTTGACTTAATTTAAAAAGAAGAAAAAGAAAAGGCAAGTTCTGAATAAAAGATACCATGTCTTGAAATTGTTATAAAATTGTACAGTATATTTCACCTGCACTGAAGACAAATAACATATGGCTTTCTTAGATATGAGTTTGCATAATACTGCATTAATAGAGTTATCTCAGGCAAAAAGACATGTTTGTTTTCCAGTGAAAAGTATGAATAAGAAAAATATGAGTAAGAGAACAAGCCAGATACTCTACCGAGATGTAGTATTTATTTATGATAGGTGGTATAAAACTCTCTCATACATGTACATAGCTAGATAACTTGGTGTATGAGGTAGCAATCATTGAATTCCTTAATAATGGAAATAATTTATTTAAATTGAATACTTGGAATATAGCATCAGATTACAGAAATCCTGTCTGTCGAATCAGGCTGCAGGGTCCAGATAAATTACTTGCAAAAGTTTTCACAACTACAATTCTTAGCAAGGAAGTGCCAAGTCTATGCTTTCTTGAAGTTTAGGATGATGTTGCAAACAAACAATAACAAGGAATAAAATGCTGTATATTCAATGACTTCAGTTACAGGATTAGTAAATAGTCTTAGGTATGCAATGGTGAATTACCTCTTGATTAGCAGTTGGGAACCTGAGGCTGCACTGTATCTGAAATTACATTAAAAATGCATGTATAGGTTTTAATATCAAAATTCTCCTAGTTCATTTTCTCACTGTTGAAGACTTGGCATAGAAATCATTCTACTCAACTCACCAAGTACAATTATGATATGCAATCCTGCAAAGCCCAAATGAGTATTTTTAAAATGTTCTACGTCTTCATCTAAGAGAGAATCCAAATGCAAATACCACATAGATATTTTCACTGTAAGCTAATTTTTTTTTAGGATTTGTAACCTTTTTTTTTTTTTTTTATGGTCAGAGAAAAGGATGGAGTAGCATTTCAGTAAATCAGTAGAAACTATCCCTTGAAAGGCTGTTTTGTTAGTTGAACAGAAAAGATCAAAAAGACATGGTAAATAATTTACTTTCTTAAGAATTCAAGTGATAACACTTAAACTAGATGCTTGAAAATAAATTCATTTTTTGTAGGATATGAAAATGTTGAAAGTTTAGGTTTTGGTCTCTTCTTAAAAAAAAAACAAAAACAAAACCAAACAACCAAAAAAACCCAAAACCCAACAACAACAACAAAAGAAACAACAAAGAAAGATAAATTAAGAAAATACTGAGATTCTTTGCAGAAGGAATACTTCCCTGGGAATAGTACATCTGACTTTGTCATGTGACTAAAGATATGGAGCCTTTGGCAGATGGGCTGCAATGTGGCTATAAATACGAGAAATGTGTCTTGGAGCAGTAGCTTTAAGAACAGAGGCTCAAAGGAGCCAAACTGGTGCAGGCAATGAGATGAACTTTCATTTAAATCTTGTCTACTGGCCATGTGTCATAAACCATCTGACAAATGGGTCTCCCATGAAATCCAGCCTACATTTCAGAAGAAAGTCATGAAAACTCTGACTGGAGAATAGTTTGACATATTTGAATTAGTAAATACAAAAGGGGGCAGGAAGGGGAAGGTAAATAACAATATTTAGGGGAGAAGGTAAATAATATTTATTCTTCAAAAACTTGTCTTTGAAACTTAAAATGGCAACTCCTTTTTTTCAATGTGTGTTTCTTTTTTAAACTTCTGCCATTGTTCTGCTGCTGACGTCTGTGGTAGAGCACTGTTAAGATTGTAACATTATATTGGGCCATCAAATCCTACAACTGTGTTAGATCATTTGAAATGGGTTGTAGGGTTAAGGCAATCCACCTGGGTTGTGGAACAAATTCTGGATTTGTTGTCCATCCTTCTGTTGCTATTATTAGGCTAAGTTTTATTTACATCAATAAAAAAACTACTCTGAGTTTACAATATTTCTGCTCAGCAAGCTTTGGTATTTTGTTTCCTCAAAACTGAGAGAAAAAAAAAGGAAAAGAAAAAGAAAAGATTTGTGTCCTTAAAGATATTATGACACCCACTGAAAATATCTTATATGGATGAGTAATTTTGTTAGGCTTTCCAGCATATCAGGGGCTTTTAAAATTAAATTGTATCATGATAAGATTAAATTTGTGGGAACTATGTTCAGTGACAGCTGAAAATATCCAATAATTTCAGTAGGCTATGAATTAGATCCACAGAATAGGAGAAAGAAGAGCTGGATTATGCCATGTCTCACATCAGCTTGGAAAAACACAGTATTCTTTGTCTTTTCAGTGGATGGAGGCTGGTCTTGTTGGTCCTCTTGGTCAAAGTGCTCAGCAACTTGTGGAGGTGGGCATTACATGAGAACACGCTCCTGCACGAACCCAGCCCCAGCGTATGGAGGAGATATCTGCCTTGGCCTGCATACTGAGGAGGCGCTCTGCAACACACAGCCCTGCCCAGGTATGGCCAAGCAGCCCATCTTTGTCCTTTATGTGCCACTGAATAAGGCATTCCCAGTTAGGCAACATAATGCCCTTGATCTATTATTTAGAAGCAAATAATTTCTCTCCCTTATTAAGTGCACAATCAGCTCTTACATGCTACAATGTTACAGTAAATCAAAAACTAGCAGAATATGTTCTACAGAACACTACCTCCTTCCTCCCTCTTTAAAAATTAAAATTTAAGTTACGTGTCTGGATCTGGATTATGTAAAATTGTGTAATATTTGAAGTGAATCATGCAAATGGTTTATGAGACTTTTAATATCACGAAGTGGTTTTGTTACAACACCAAACATTCACAGCAAACAAATTGCTGAGGTAAATACTGAACCTTTGGTATCACTGGGTCCTCCAAGTAGATAGTATTTGCCCTGTTTTCATATAAAACACAAAACAAACTCTAATGAGCTTTGTAAAATTCCTTCTTCAACTTTGGATGTTAAGGAACAAAGACTTGATCTTTTAAAATGAGCGTTGAGTGCTTAGTACATGAAATATCTCAGTACTCCTGCTAGTTGTATGATATTATTGATCATGTCTTTTTCTGTAACTTTGACTCTGCCTTTGACTCATATTAAAGGAAACTAATTTTTTTAAATGAAATTTAAGTGTGAAATTGAGATTAAAACCACATAAACTTTTATTTATTGATGATTAGTGAATTACAGGCAACAGCAAAAGGAAAGAAGGTCTGATAGCACACTGTATTACTTGCTTCACTTAGAGCTCCTAGACTTCACAGCAAAAGTTTTTTGCTCATATGATGAGGCTGTGCATGGTGAGGGCAAAAGCCCCATGAGTTTTGAATGGATCATATTACTTGCTATGATTGTTTCCTTTTCTAGGCACTACATATCTTCCAGCAGAAGTGCCTACTTTGTCAAAATTAAAGCAGATGCCACACTCTGTATTGGGTTTAAAAAGTAAAAAAATTAAAAAAAGCCAAGCATAGAAATCCGTTGATGATTTGATTTTCTGAGACAAATAGTGTACATTTGTATGTAGAAGTTGCATAGCTGCCTTGAAATGCTTAAGGCATCTTTAAAAGGTCAGAGCTGGAGTGTTCATTGTGCTAGTATTGTAGCTATTTCTCTTGTTGTGCATTTATTTTCTACCACCATTTTCCTATAAATGACAGTTTGCAAACATTCATAAATAATGTCTTCATCTTATTTTGACCTGCCCGTGACCCAAATTTTGGAGCGGATGCAGGATGGAGGAGGAAGTTGTTATCATTCATCTTGGTTCAAGAAAGCGGAAACTCTTATAAAACAATAACATTTGAGAGGCTTAAAATGTGTTTCTCACATTCTGTAATATTTTATTAATATTTCAGTCTCACTGAAAATTTGCCATAGGTTTTTGAAGCAGCACATCATCTGGTAGCTGTGAGAATGGCCCTTGCATCATGTTTACAATACAGGCTTCAAAACTGCTTTTTACTGCTCTTCTTTCATACTGGTATGGGTCAAAAATAACCTCAGTGCTACATAGACCAAGCTTGGACAGACACCCGAATGCCTGCAGAGCCATTTTCTTGTGGTGAGGACCATGTGAAGAGTGGTTCTTCCTTGTGCAGATCTGAAAGTACCACTGCTGACATTCACTGCTTGAGTGACATGTTCAGTATAAGAAGGGAATAGTAATGACACTTGGAATCTAAGAATAGCCAACCAACACAGAAATGCATATGCAAAAATGGAAATGATTTATAACTTTTCTTAAGTTGTGAAAAGAGTGAAGATTTTTTGGCATTTGAAATACTACTTTTTTCTTTTTTTTTTTTTTTTTTTTTTTTTTTTTTTTTTTTTTTTCATTGCCCAAACAAAACTAGCAGAAAATGAAACTTTCTGGAATCCCGATACTGAGGATTTGTTGAGGATCTGGAGATTTCATGGCAAATCCAACTGCAAGTATTCAAGTCTGCACCTAAAAGAAAGTAACAAGCTGGTGTCTGCAAAACACATCCGTTTTTCTCATCTTTCATTTTAAAAGCTCTATCATTGACTTTGTAGGTTTTTTTCATTTTATCTAAATGCAATCACAGTAATATGAAAGGAAGCACTGCAGTATTGATCAGTAGTGACTGATCATCAGTAAGTGTAACCAGTTGCAGTGGTGTCTGTAATATGTTGCATAAACGTATTTTATAAGTAAAGTGTTTACTACTTTTGTAAGAGGTGAAAATGCATTCTGTTCTTGGATTGGTAACACACATACAAAAAATGGACAAAGCAGCTGAGCATTAAGAAATGGTGGTGCAATTCTTCATGAAAGAAATTTATAATGTTGCATTGATTCATCTGATCTTTCTGAGGTGCCACCTTCACCAAGGGATCTCTTAGGAACTGCTTTATCTTAACCTGGCTTCAAAGGCCAGCCAAGACTATAGGAAGAAGGCGTGACATGAGTAAGCCTTGCCATGTTAGAGGTGAAAAGCAGTTCCAGGTTAAACATCCCTCCAGTCCACCCTCTCTTTTACATTCTCATGACTTTTGCACAGAACTGAGGAGCAAGTTGTGAGGAGCCTGCCTGAGTTGCAAGAGAGCCTCAGATACTTTGAAGATACAGAAAGCAAAGGAATGAGGCAAGATAGCTGAGTCAGTAGAAGAGCATGCAAAAGCTATGAATGGGTTCAGCATCCCAGTGATGGCAGAGATAGTGGCTCCACAAAGGGCAGATTTGAAATCATACATCTGTTGTCTTGGATGCCTTACTTGTCTGCAGCTCTCTGAGCTCCCAACAACCTCCTCAAACCACAGGTCTGGTATGAGGATCCACCATTGCAGGGGTGACCATCTGTTTCATGCCTGGGCTGATGTTCCCCCTCTCCTCTTCTGTGATTCTGTGTGCCAGATGAAGCTGATCAGCTCAGCACCAGACCCATGGCCTACCTGTCCTGTAGTGTCTGGGTGCACTGTGGGACTCACATAGTGTCTTTATGGGTCCCCTAAGGGGCAGGACAAAACAGTAACCTTGCCCAGTAACCTGTAAGTGACTTAACATGATCCATTGCAAAGTCTGAAATTCCTTTTTTATCATGGGATGTTGCTTCTTCAGCAAAGAATCTGTCAGGTCAAAAGCACATTGCACAAGATGGAGCTGCAGAGTGCACCAACCAACAAGGTGCATTTAGGATGCCCACAAGTATTTTGGAACCTACTCTGTATATCCCAATTATACCAGGACTGTGCGAGAGTCTTGGCTCTGGCTTAAGCATGCTCTCTGCCACCAGAGAACTGGGCCAAGATTTGTAATGAGCAACATTCCTTTAAACATGAATGAGCAGGGCTTTATTATGACTAAATATTTAGGGTAAAGATCCATGTACTTATTTTACTTACATCCAGCAGCTGACACTAAAGGTGATAACAGCAGCTCCTGCATGTACCACACTAAGTAAGCAGGAAGAATCCTGTCCATTCGCTTGACTCCCACCTCAGCTCTCCTGCCCCCTTGAATTAGGACTGAACTACATTTTGGCATCTGCCTCTGTGCTCCTAGTACCCACTCTGCAAATGAAGCCCTGCCAGGACCTCTCCTAGGAAACAGGAAGGTCAAAGGACAGAGCTGAGTATTTCTGCTGCTCACAATAACGAGATCCTACAAGCTGATTGTATCAAGGTATTTGTCCTGTTGTTCAAAGGAGGCCTCATCCAAACTGTTGCTAATTGTTCATAAATATCAATATCCTGGTTCCTACCTAAGCTGCTAAGAAAAATCCACTTCATAAACATCTATTGCTTGGCATTTTTCAAGACTGCAGTCTCAAATATTCCTTCTGGAGTCTGTTAAATTTTAGATGACCGAGAGCTTTAACTTCTTTCCTGTGTGAACAAGGAGAAAGTAATGTGTAAATGTGAACCTGGAATTATACAATATATTAGAAGGAGCCCCAAAGAGTGTAAAACTTTCTTGACTATCCACCTGATTGACAGTGGAGGAAAGCTTCACTAATACACAAATGTTCTTCAATATAACTTGAATCAAAATTAGAAAATACACAGTTTTTCATTTGAAGCAAAATGAAATTTGTAAATTTGCTTAATATTAAACAAAGGCAACTTAAACCTTTGAAGTAGAAACAAGTTTGGTTTGGGATAGTAGGACTATTTATTCCATATCACAACCATAAAACTTATCTGTGTGGGCAAGCTGACAGAAGAAAGGAAGGTTACCTGAGCTCTGTCTTTACTATATTTGCCAAACTCAGAAGACTCCTATGAAGGCCAGGCTTGGCCTTGAGTTTTAAGAATGCTGAATGCAGTAAACTCATAGCACCTCATGGGAATGAGATCAATTGCCTTCATTTAAAGGAAGTATCTGAATTCACACAGGCATGAAATAACAATATCTTAATCAAAGCTACATGAGGAATGGAAGAAATATAGAAAAGAAATAGAAGGTGACAAACTGAATGGGGAAGAGAAGATGAGAATCTACAGCCAATAAATAGGCCTGAAATAGCAAAAGCTAAATAAGAAAACTTAAAAAATCCCCTTCAAGATACTACTTTTTTTGTGGTTAAATACACATTCTGTTTCGGATTGGAATATATATTCTTCTAGTTCTCAGTGCTACTTGTCAGGTACATAGAAAAATGCAGTGCCCGTGTCCACCCTAATGACCTGGACTGGAATTAATTCCACAGCAATCACTCTTTCAGTCACCACCACAGAACTGGCTGGCTTCTCACTTCCACACACAAAGGCCATGGCAGAAGCCAAAACCATGACATATCTGCAGCAAATGTACCATCACATTCCACATTTCAAAGACCATTGCCAAAGCCAAACTGCCTTTATTTTATCGGAATGAAGAAGCTGCCCTCTGCTAGATGGTGGTAGCTGGGGAGAAGGCCTTCTGTCCTAACTCAGAAATACAAGCTATTTCTCTCTCACTCAGTGTACTTGAAACCCATAATCACAATGTCTGCATGTGTGTCCCTCTCTGCCTGTTGCAGACAGCTGGTCCGAGTGGTCCAAGTGGTCTGACTGTGACTCGTCTGGCTTCCAGATCCGCATTCGCCAGTGCATCATTTTGTTTCCTGTGGGCAGCCAGTGCACGGGCAACACCACAGAGAGCCGAGCCTGTGCTGTGGACTCCAACTTCATACCAGGTGAGACCACCCACCTCCTTGAACGATTAATGAAATCTCTCAAGGTTTCAGGAGTGAGGCATAGCACTGTTCCAGACTGCACCGTGCAGATCCCTTAGCTGGAGCAGAGTTTCCTTTAGTCAGCACAAGGATGTTGGTCTACTGTGTAGAGACGCCGTTCGTAGATCTGACGTCTACATAAAAGTCTGTCCCATGGCACCCAAGGCTGTGAGCTGTCCCTACTGTCACTGCCTGGGACTTTGTTTAGTCACTGTCATAGCATTCTGTAGATCCCTCCCATTCTGCTTGGTAGTAGGGGATGAGTACAGACAGCAAGTAGAAATAGTTTGCTTTTTACCTTAAGTGTTTTTGAGACTGGGGTTATTATAGAAACATTGCTCTAGGTTTTGTGGTTTGCGTGTACAAAATGGGGGCTGTGGTAGTTAATCTGGAAATCATTTCAGAGCATCCCTTACATTAATAACTGCTCAGAAAGGTAAATACTATTAACTTTGCCTCTGGTCTTTATCTCCCCCATGACTGCTAAGTACCTGATGGATAGTCACGTTATGCATTATTCTATAGTATTTGCTGAAACTCATGACTGTACTTTTGTATTTAAATCACAGCAGTCATTTAAATCCTCACAACAGTATGGGTGGTCACAATGCACTGCTGTTAACAGTCGACTTTCTCCCTATGTACATTAAAAAAAGCTAGGGGTCTTTCACAGGCAGAAAAATTTACATTTTAATATATTGTTTGAAATGTAGTTGTGTTTACTCAGTGCAGCAACCTTTTCTTTGTGTGACTATGCAGTAAACTATACAACAATATAGGAAAGGTATCAACAAAGTTAAACACTGTTTTTATGGGTGGTGCATAATGCTTTAACTCCCAAAATGTATTTTCCTCTAAAACCAATGTGAGAAACGTCAGTATGAAAGCAAAAACTCCCACACTGTATTTTCCCCCTTTTCTAAGGCTTTTGAAGTTCCATTAATATTCACATTCTGTGAGTCCTCAGCTTAATCCAATATAAGTTCTACATCTTATTTTGGAAAGTAGGCATTTTCAGAATCTAAAACAAGCCACCTCTTCTCTTGCCCTTCTGGTTAGTTTGCTGTTCCTCCTCACGTTACCAGTAACACAGCAGATAAGGTCGTGCCCATTACTCTCACCTTAGGGAATTTAACTTGCTTTCTTCGGTTCACTCAGCTCTCTTTTACTCATCCAGATCCTCTAACTCAAGAGTTTCCTCCCTAGCTCTTGGTTGAAAAGCCTAGACCCTGCAGAAGTGGCAACCTTCCTCTGTTGTAAGAACTGGGCACATATTACTAACCCATTTTTGTAACTTTTCCCTCACTTCATTTGTAGGTTGGAAAGCCATTATAAATAACTTAAAATTCTGCTTTTTTGAAATCCAAGTATACTGTGTCAGTTACCCCACTTGTATACATGCAAACCACAAAACCTAGAGCAATGTTTCTCTAATAACCCCAGTATACATATGATCCTTGACCCTTTCTGAGAGGTTCAAGACACTGATTTGTAAGACAGAACTTCCCTTCACAGAAATCATGGTCTGGAAGTAAAGAGTGGAAAAACTCGATTGCCAACAGATTATTTTATTTTTTCAGAATTTTTTCAATATTTTTTCAAAGTCAAAAAGATAAGGATACAGACTGTAATTACATTTTATTAGTTTACAACTGAGACTATGAAATTGGCAGTCATCCTTTTTGGAGATTTGTAAATTCCCACTTTTCACATTAGTGCTAGACGTGACTTCTGGAAGTAATGAGCCCATTTGAACACAAGGTAATTAAACTGTAGTTAATTTTACTATTCATTAAATCAACTCTTTCTCCACAAAGAATTTTTTCATGTGCATTTCATCCCTTTAATTCCAGAGGTGTTTTGAGGCAAGAATTAAAAATAAGTTGCTGCTTTTGCTTGGGAAACTAAGGAACCTGAAGGTGTCATGGGACTTTTCTGTTAATTCTACCACATATCAAAATATTTTTTCCTTTGAATTTGAAGTGAATGTAACAGAATGAGTTTTTAAATCATTACTGTGTTAATCTAACTAGGAGTTCTCTGTAATATTTTTTCTCCTTGGCCTAAGTGGTTTATTTATTTTTCTAGAAATATCTGTGGCACGATCTAGCAGCATAGAAGAGAAACGATGTGGCGGTAAGCTTTTCAGCTCAAGACATGTATTTGTTTCATCTTTTGCACTCCCTTAGTATTATTCTGCCGTCTAAATGCTGCATTCTTGTTATTTACACTTGTACAGAAAAAAGTAGTTCCTTGTACAGAAAAATGTAGTTACTACAGGATTTCTCATTAAATATCCATCTGTCATTGGTGACCTTTGAGAGTAGAACATGCATTATTGGATGTTTGTATTTTCTTCTTTTTCAGTGTGGCAGTCATCCTTGTACTCAGAAGAAATATCTATAATAATTTAATTATCAATAGGTCAAAATTTGTAAAGTTGCTCCACCTTTTTTGGGATAATAAGTCCACAAACCTCTTTTGGACTCCAAATAAACAACAGAAAACCAGCCTGCTAACCTATTTAATAGCTCAGACTCTATCTGGGACTCATTTTCAGCTTCATTGGCAGAGACAAAACTCAAAAGTAAACAAAAGGTTCCATTCTGGCGAGTTGTGATGCTAGCAAAACAAATCTTGAAAAGAAAATCTTTTAAAACCACAAAACAAGAAGAAGAAGAAGAAAAAGAAAAATGAACTATTGTTTTGTCTGTGCTGAGCTATCACGCTTAGTCTGTGTCGTCATGGTAATAGCTCTGGCCAGTTCTAGTATTCCTCCATGCACAGATAAGCTGCTTTTTTAACCTAATAGAGGACAATGAAAACACAGAGGTTATGCAAGGGTATTTGTGCATATGGTAACTTGTTATGGGAGCCAGAATAATGTTATCTGATTTTTTTTACTAATTAGTAGTGGTACTCTGAAAACATTTTGCCAAGTTCTACAACACTGGGAAACTCTCATAAAGGTGTAGAAGGATATTTCAGTGATAGATTGATTATTGAAGCAGTCAACTGAGTCACCTAAATATTAGTTTGTGTTTCTAAGTACCCAGTAGGCATGTAAAGGTCCTACCTTAGGATTTACAAAAAATGAGACCCATGCACTGGGTCATTTTTCTGTATTACAGTGAAAAAGATGTAACTGAAGTTTTTAAAACTAGCACCAGTATATCAGTTTGTTCATTTCTACATTTAGGCAACAACAAACATATTTTCAGTCATGTTAAGATGAAATTTCCACCATGAGCTTCTCTGTGATGCTTCTTTCCTAATGAAAAAGCACAGCTCCAGTTCAATATAACAATGGAAAGCAGTGTAATTTGTTTCTTTTGAGCTAATCCTACTGGTGCCATATCTTACCTGGTATCTCTGTTCAGTAACATCAGGGGATGATTGTGCTTTAGATTCTCTTCTACAGTTTCATGCAGCAATGGGCTTCCTCTCAGTTTTAATCCTCCCCATCCTAGGTGGAAAAGGTTCCCCATGGTATGATCCCATTGTAGCTTTGAAGAGCAGAGCAGATAGGAGAGTTCTGGGCTCTGAGCTGTTGACTTTGCACTCTCTGGCTGCCGTGCTTAAAAGTATATTGAGATTCAAGGAGTCCGTCTCTTGCCGCTTCCTATTTTCCCCAAAAATGCTACCATTTCTTCCTCACTCCCCTTTTTATAAAGGAAAGATTCTAAGAGCTGGAGAAGGGAACAAACTGGCCAAGATACAAAAAGAATGGTAACCAGCAAGAATCAAAGCAGAGATGGAAAAATGTATGCTGCTGCTTCTGGGACATGTGTCCAATAAAAGGGATCTGGAAAACATTTTAGGGAAAGCAGGAATGCGGTTCAAAGATATCAGGATTTCGTTAGTTCTCCCACAAGTCCCTGTGTGTAAGAGAAAGAACTGTAAGAGCAGCAGAGACGGTGATATTGTAGTTCACTGAAAAAAAAAAAAAAAGCTATGTATGTATATCATATACATAATTTATATATAACAAGGCTTTGTTTTACAGTCTGAAGAAAAAATATTGAACTATTCAAACATATGGAATGCAATTATTTTTTCTTTTATTTGTTTTCTGAACTTGTTTAAGCTTCTTTCAAAAATCGTAATTCTTACAGAGATGTATGGGTATCTAAGATTCTTACAATGGGCCATCCCTTCAGGGAGATAAAATGAATTTAGTACTGTTGGGATAAACCATTGCAATTGAGATGTTTCACAGAAACACATGAAAGTTCTTTTATCCTGATTTGAATCAAACACTTGTCTGCATTTTTCCCCAAGCTGAACCTTTTACTGCTACTGCCTTAAAATTAAGATTTTCTTCTTCTCTCGGCTCTGCAGAGTTCAACATGTTCCACATGATCGCAGTGGGATTAAGTAGCTCAATCCTTGGTTGCCTTCTCACCCTGCTTGTTTACACTTACTGCCAGCGATACCAGCAGCAGTCCCATGATGCCACTGTCATCCACCCGGTGTCACCTGCCCCGCTCAACACCAGCATTACCAACCACATCAACAAACTGGACAAATATGATTCTGTAGAAGCCATCAAGGTGAGCACAGGCCTGAGAACTACTCTATACATCTAGACAAAATTTCTGCAGTATCAAAAGAATGCTCCTTGCCACTTTTCCGCAGTGGCATTTGAGCTCAACTTATGCTGATTGTTAATGACAAAAATAGATTTCACATGAGGTATTGTAATTGCAGATCCTTTCACTTGTCAATTCCTGTTAAGCAGGAAGTTGGATTTTGCATGTATGTATAATTTATAAAGCAACCTTTCCTGGAAAAAAAGCAGATCACTCAAGTTGTTTTGTGGGATTTTTTTCCTAATTGTCTTCCCTAGTGGCTTGTTCAAGAAGTAGGGCCATTAGCAATCACCATGGCATCTACTGAAGAAAATCCTTTTGCTCTGATGATCCAGTGTCAAGGGCACTGTTCATCTTCCTACTCTGAGTCTCTACACAGGAGATGTATCTGGTGAATATATTCTGGGTCAGACTCTCAGCTAGTGTTTATACCCAAACTACTCTGTGAAAGAGCAGTACAGATTTACTGAGAGTCTATAATGATATCCATACTATTTCATCATTATTCCCAAATCACTATTTTCTTTTTGTGACCTTTTAAAATAACTCTGCTTTTCAGATCCACTGAATTAAGGAAGGATGTGCATTCTGAAAACACCTAGTTCAGTATCTTCAGATTACACAGTTAATTCACGCAGCTGCAAAGCTTTTTTGCAAATGGGGATTTTTCTTAAATCCTACCTGGATAATCCAATTCTTAATTTCTGCATTTTTCTTTCTAATTAAAGTCATTTTAATGAAATTCATTAAAAACAGGAAGAAAAGTCTGGATCTTCTAGTCAGCAGTGGAATGTGAACCTAATTTAAAACTTTTTCAAATTCCACTAATCATCTCTCTAGATAGCTACAGAAACAAAAACAAAAACCCAATCCTTTGAAATTTCATATTGTAAATACCCATATTGCTTTTTTTAAAAAACAGGATTTATGCTCTTAAGGCCTTCAGACATTTCTGCCACTTGAAAATCAGGGAATTGATGTAGTAAAGAGAAAATAATTCTTACTCAGTAAAAAGATAATAAGTGACTCATTCTAGTAGGAATAACTGCATATGTACGATTAAAAATATTCATAGAATCATAAAATTATTTTTGTAATATTGGAGGGAAATGCCTGGTTTTATTAAGTAGAATTGCCTTCTGTAGGAATGTTATTATGTAAGAGCATACTTCTGTAATTTCTCTAAATGTACAGGTATTTCTCAATTAATTTTTTACTGGCTTACTGTACACAGATATTCCCAACAAAAACTACCTTGGTGAAATACTACTTAGTGGTTACCTTTCCTATGTCCTTTTCATTTTCTTATTTCTTTCATTTTTTCTTTCTCTTCCCAGGCATTTAACAAAAACAACCTGATTCTAGAGGAGAGAAACAAATACTTCAATCCACATCTTACTGCAAAGACTTATTCTAATACCTATTTTACAGATTTCAATAATTATGATGAATACTAATGGGCTTGTGTATTTTCTGGCCTCCTGTAACTCCCCAGTCCCCAAGGCCTGTGCTACTTGACTGCTCATGTGATTGAGACTTCAGAGATGAAGTTCAGAGACATTTCAAGCACGATCCAAGCCATCAATGTCTCATTGCTGCCAAAAGCCCAAACCGCCTGTTTGTGACATGATGTTTTCTTTGCAGAATGCGAGGTTGGCCTTCATTGTCAGGGGCAGCTGTAGCCCCTCGGTGTTGCTGGAACACTCCCGAGGATTGCATTGCTTCGCTCAGTTTTATAAATTTCCACTCCAGTTTCTCTAACAAGTGACTAAGTAATTCCTGAGTTTTAAAAAGAAATAATATTGTTACCCCTTAAACTTGTGCCAGGAGTACAAATCTAATTTTCTTTTTAGGCATTTTCTTTTATTTCCTTGGGGTTTAAAAAAGGAGCTTTGCTGTTAGCCCTCTGAGCAGTCTCCTGAAGCTCACACTGCCAAAAAGAGCTCATAAGGTGCTGGGGATAACAAGAAGAAATGTGGTGATTTAGGGATCCTCTGCAGCAGCTTTGGGCTCTGTAGGCTGATCTTCCTGGGCTGTAAATCACTCTGGCTGCAGTTCAGCTGCTCAGAGTGCAGAGAAGTACTAAGGCTGTACCAAGAGATACAATCTGGTAATTAACCCGGACACCTCCAGGGTCAGTGGTTTCCAGTTGCGAGCTGAGCCCAGTCACATAAAGCCTTCGCCTTGTGCAGTTTAATTTTTGAGATGATGTGGAAGGGCATGTCCCACAGGGAGGTCGAGGGAGGAGGGCAGATGGGAGAGGCACACTGGTTTTTCTGTGTCCTTAGCAAACCAGCCTTGCTGCAGCACATGGGTTTGTTGTGGCATTCCACAGGCTTCCTCTCCCTGGTTTGTGCATGTGGAACGCTCTTGTCTCTGATGGCTGTGGCACTCACCACCAGGCTGGCCACAGAACAATACAACTGCGCCGTGTTTTTTGCGCCATCGCTGGCTCTTGGGGGTATGTAGGCATAATCATAGTTCTGCTTTTTTGTTTCCAGCTTTTACTTTATATGCACGTGTCCGACAAACAAAGCTGGCTCAGAGAACATAGATATATTTGCAAAGGGCTGTCTCATCTTGTTGCCATGACTGACCTGCATCAGTCAGCCCCTAGAGGAACATTCTTATGGTGTTTTAAGTGATGATCTTGTTGGACTTCATTGATGTAAATATTTAAAATACTGTTTGAGTTTTAAGTTATCAGTTTTAATTCCTTTTTTAGTGGTAGATTAGGAAACAAAGTTTTATACCATTTTTCTTTGTTCTGTCTGTCTTCAGCCACATTCATGACATTGTTATTTTTGTATCTGAAATTCCAGATGTATAACTAAAAAGAGAATTGCAGGGATTTGAGTCAGATTTTCCAGTGTATATAGTAGCAAGGAAGCATTTGCTATTCTCAGATAGCAAAGAATTGTGAGAAGCAGCTTGTAAGAAGAAATTAAAAGTGAATATTAAGGATTAAAGAATTGGGCTTTCATTTTCTTGCTAGAAGCAAAGACCATCACACTAGAATACTAGGGAGGTATGCAAGGCGAAGCAGAGTGGAAATGTTTCCATTTTGTTTACAGCCCTTGCTAATTAGGTTATGTTATAATAGGCAAATAGAGAAAAACATGTAGAGATTATAATGATTCACAACTATGTAGGAAAAAAAAATCAAAAAGTACCAAGAAACACTTAACACAGCAAGGGTAAACATTGTATCTACTGATGGCCATGAGCTACATCTTTGAATGGGGATAGATCTGAATGTAGCACTATGCTTCCAATCTGTTCTACAGAAAAAGGAAAAAAATTCAAAGTGGTCTTTAAAATGCTATGCCGTAAAATGAATACACATTTACCATCTATGAAAGTAATTAAGATCAGCAGCCTATTTTTTCCAGCTGAATAGTTCCCCCTGTTACTAACTCAGTCAAATGAAAGCACCTCATCTTCACACCAGCTCATCTTCAGAAAGTATAATAATGCTGGTTCTCTATAATCTGTAATTTTTTTACTGTACATTAGATTTGCTTTTCCAGGAATAAATTAACTGATTGCCCTGGGTAAGAGAAAATTTTCTTTGCAAGAGATAGAGGGGAGAAAAGCTCTCCAAATCGTAACCAGTAAGGTATTTGAATTACTGTGTTCATGCTAAAAGATAAATTTTATATTTAAATAAGATAAAATAAAACCTATATTGCTGCTACTGCCAAGAAAAAGCAGCACATGTACATACACACATATGAGCAAAATCATTCCTTTCTGCCCCATACTAAGAGCACATTAGTCCAGCTTACAGATTTTATATTTAGAATATTAGTTTTGAGACCAATATCTTTAAAACATTTGAACTATGTATTTTTATTTTAACCTTTTTGAATTAAAATTACTGAAATTATCTTTTTTTTTTCTTAACTCTGTAGTAGTTTGAGGCGCACCTATCTTTATAGTGATCTATTTTCCATTATTTTCATGGATAAATACATATGTTAGATACATGTTATATATGTGGTAATAATACCCTAGGTTAAGTCTGCATGATCATAGGTAGAAGTGCATTTAGCAGATGCTCAATCTGCTCACACTTCCCTCTCCCAAAGGAGTATTTCAGGTGTTCCAGATCTTTGAGCAGCTCCCATGCCAACACGTCAGGAAAGTGTTTCCCTTAATTATTTCTTTTGTCATTTAGTTTCCTAAATTTAATTGTTCTATATCGCAGGCAGAAATATATTCAAAACTCTATCTGAAGCAGCAGGGTAAACGTGGAAATTTCACAGCACGTAAATGAGAAAAGCTTGATGGCAAGATCTCCTTGTCAATCTAGCTTGTGAGACAAGGAAGTTTTAAAGCCTTTAGATATTTGTGTCTTAGGTAATTTTAGAGGACCCCAGATGCACTGCCTGTATCAGTATTTTCACCTTCTGAGTTCTGTGTAGCTGCCCAGGTAGTTTAGTACAGCTTTTCCTAGTACATGGAGCAAAGCAAAGTGCAGTCTCTATTAATTTTCAACTTACTTTATTTAGCAGTTTTTCTTAAATAGGCTACACACATTTTGGTGAAAAGCAAATTTCATAGAATTGTTTAGGTTGGAAGATGTTTAAGATTGAGTCCAACCATGAACCTATCAGTGCCAAGTCCCCTATTAAACGATATCCATTTCTCCATGAAAGCTCTTATTTTTCTTTCTGTCAAAAATGTAATGAGTGGGCATTTCCTGCAATCCTTGTTTTAAGTGAATATAGCTCTCAAATTTTCTCAAGAATAAAATTCAGTTCTGAAAGCATTGTTCTGTTCTTTGAAAGGGAAAATCAAGTCCCTTGCTTGCATCAAATGTCATGCTTAAATACCCTTCATCTTTTTGCTTGGATAAAGTGATCTGTTCTGGAGAAATAATTGTATTACCTCTGATGTTAATATTGCTAACCATGTTTACACTGATTGCATAAATTTAAAAGTGCTTCTCTATTTTGAATGCAAACAGTTTGGCAGTTCTCTAAGTAAAGCTGTTTCCATGTAGCCGTGCTGCATGGAGGGAGGAAGGAGGCAAGATTGCCAGTCACATCCTGCACGGCGTATATTCTCATTGGCTAACTCAAAGTACAACTATGCTTGAGTACACATTTTGTGCTTATTTTTTATGTCCGATACATAGCCTATGTTTCTCAGTTGCTTAGAAAATGAACTCGTGTGCTTGCAGATGTATCTTGGACTTTGATTTGGGTCTGATGATCTTTATGGCCTCTTTAAGTCACTCTATGTGGAAGCTTCTCCAGCCGTGTGCAGTCACCTGATGTTGAAGGAGTGTGGTTTGGCTAAAACTAATGAAGAGATTTTTGACTAGGATTAGGAATTTCGTAAGAGAGTGGAAGAAAGAATGGGGCTTAAATGGCTTTGATTTCCAGGCTATTAAGCAGTACTGATTAAAGTCTCACATGGGTGTAGGATACTGTGCATTTAGTCAGTTCTACCAGAGTTCCACAGCAACCTCTGGGAAAATACCATGCCAGTGTACAAATCAAGAGCTACTGAAGCACTTACGTTAGTGAAGAAAGTTCTCGGAGCATCAGACCATATGGCTGCTCAAACCAGAAAAGAAAGTAAGAGGTCCCAGATGCAAGTGAAATGTTAATAGGATTAAATGCTTCAATATTTTTTTCCTCATAATTATATATTCACTTCTTTAAATGTGGGACCAGTTTTAATAAAATTGGCGCAACATGAGTACATTCCTAATATTAATTGTATGCATAATGGCTTTGCTGTATGAGATCAATTCTGTAAACAGTTTGGTCCAAGCTTATCTTGCTCTGCTTGAGGTGTCTGGCCAATTTTGATTGTAGCTGCCACCGGCATCCTCTATGTCTAGTCTAGGAAAACATACTTAGATGGGCAGTTACATCCTGATGAGGACTTCTGTCTCTCCACCAACACTGCAGTGATCCTAGAGAGATATACTTCTAATATTCAGTGTCATTTCCATGCCTAAATTTAGGTTGGCAAAAGCTAGGCTCTGGAATATAATTTTAATCATTACATAAGTAACTACACCGAGATCAATGGTATAGATGTAACCAGTTACTTATTTTAATGTGTTTACAGAATTGAGCCCAAAATGTATTGCTTCTGCACAAATCCATGCACAGTACAAGATGATTTCAAGTAAGAAAACAGATTCATTTAAAATCATTCACAAGCAAATCTGCATCTTGATATCAGGGAATAATACGTGTTCATTGTGTGGGGTATTTGAATTCATTCCTTTCTTTGCTAAATAAATGAATGATAAAACAAGATACTGCTTGACTTCATTTAAAAGCCATTCTTCCAAATAAAGAAAGATTGTGGGATCTGTGGACATTTTCCCTTTATTTCTGTCTACTCTTCTCCACAAAAATGAACCCCTGTGTGGCTGACATAGCCTTTAGCTAGACTGTTCTGTGTCGCTAAATGAATGCTTTTCATTGTGTTGCCATGCGACGACATTCTCTAACTGGGATGGTACAAAGAGGGAAATATGCAAACCTGGGAGATTTGGCAACAATTTCAGCCCCAGCAGATGCAGGGTAGGCAGAAGTGGAAACAAAAACGTAGAAGAATATGACTGAAGGCTTGGCAAACTTGCCAATAAACTCCCAGGAACGCAGAGGCTTTTTGGGAACTGCCAAGGGTGAGGCTATCTGGACTGTAACCTCCTGGATAATCAAGCCAAGTAGTAGCTCAAGATTGCAACAGGTATTTGTGCAAAGTTGCAATTGCTACTCAGTATCGGGCAATAAATTAGCTGGTGCCGCTGTCAGCATCAGGTTAAGCAGAAGGAGTGGAAAAGCGCTCACAAGCAGTGAGATCCACTGCCCAGGTAGCATTTTGGCAATACCTGTGTTAGCAGGAAGGATAAGGGAAGAGGACCATGCCTGTAGAGCTGGTGCTGAACTCATGGATTTTGGACTAGCTCCACAGGCTGAACACCAACAACCAGGTAAAGTGTGTAACTCTTTAGTTTCCCTCATTTACTAAAAAAAAATAAAAGCACCATACAGATAGCATGCTCTGAGACTGCTGCATGGTGCAAGTTAAAGCACACTGAGAGGTGTGCTGGGAACTGATGAACCTTTTGTTTCCTACTGGCTTTCTGCAACCAGGTTGGACACTTTTCTCACATACTTTTTGCCTTGCCTTTGCTGCTTGTGGGAAATTGATCACAGCCTCTACCTTACTGAATATTTACCAATTTCAAGGAGAGATTTTATGCCAGTGAGGTCTGCTAAAAATTTTTACCATAAAACTGGCATCAAGGGCTGTGTGAAAACAGCTATAGTGATACCAAGTCTGTCTTACAGTAATCGGTCTTAAACTGAGGGTACTATAGCAATTCCTCAACTGAAAGGGTCGTCTGAGCAGAGATGATAATTCTCAAAAAAAGATTCAGTGTAACTTTCAGCATTCTCATAATCCAATCCTAGAGGCTGAGAATGCAGAAGGAAGGCGTTATTTGCACTTGGTTTTTGTTATTTTTTCGCCAAGGGATTAATCTGCAAACCTCATCCAACAGTAGGTTTTGATTTCAAAATACCACGGAAGGTAATTAACAACAACAAAGTAGTTTTGGTCCCCACAATTTAAGAAAGACATTAAACTATCAGAGAATGTCCAAAAGGGCAAAAAAGATGATGAAGGGCCTTGAGGGGAAGCCGTCTGAGGAGTGGCTGAGGTCACTTGGTCTGTTCAGTCTGGAGACGACTGAGGGGAGATCTCATTGCAGTCATGAAGGGAAGAGGAGGGGCAGACACTGATCTCTCCTCTCTGGTGAGCAGTCACAGGACCCGAGGGAATGGCCCAAAGTTGTTTCAGGGGAGTTTTAGGTTGGATATCAGGAAAAGTTTTTTCACCCAGAGGGTGATTGGGCACTGGAACAGGTTCCCCAGGGGAGTGGTCACAGCACCAGCCTGACAGAGTTAAAACAGCATCTGGGCAATGCTCTGAGGCACATGGTGTGACTTTTAGGGTGTCCTGCTCTGGGCCAGGAGTTGGACACTGATGATCCTTATGAATCCCTTCCAACTCAGTTTATTCTGTGTTTCTGTGTAATTCTGTGATATGTTGCAGGTTTCAGCAACCATATTTCCTAATCCACTAAGCCTATGGTTTTGAATGAATTCTTAATTTTGTTATCTACAGCAGTAGACATTGACTGAAAGTGAAAGAAATATAAAATTTCAAATAGACGGGACTTTTAAAGTCCCAGCTTTGAAATAAAGCTTTATTTGATGACAGGAAGGCTGCAGAAGAAATTACTTTTATATCCTTGTGCTGAAAAGTGCTTTCTTTTGTCATGGCCCTGTGAAATATCCTTTGCAATGGAAAATTTGTTTATAGTAGTGATGCATCTAAGATAAATTAATTGATATAGAGCTTGGGGATTTTTAGCAATAGTAAACATTTTGGTTTGGTATCAGGACAATGCCATTGTTTATTGCAATAATGGGAGTAAATGATCCCTATACAAATCTTTATAGGGAACCATTTTTCCTTGCCATTAACTCCTTCAAAAACAGCTTTGTTAGCAAAACTTTTCATGAGAACTGCTAAGAATACTTATATTTAAGAAGAAACGTTGTGGTAGCTTGAGTGTAGAAATAGAGATGCAGGGATCTAAGCCAGTTAAAACTGCAGTCTCATTCCACTGATGCCAAGCTCACTTTGGATTTACACCTGTTCAGACAACTTATCAAATTTATCCCAGCTTGTCGAATTTATCAGCCTGCCCGTTGACTTGTTTAAAGCTCCACAGGTAATTTAACATAATGCTTTACTGATCATCTGGGACACAAATAAAAAGCTCAAATTATGGGTGACTGTTTCTCCATCATACATCTCATCACATATTATCCTCTCCAGTCATGTTTTTGGATATTTTAAATAATTTCATTTGATGAATTATCTTTTATCAGAATGGATTCTAGGTTTGGGAGGGTGGAGAGCATATCAGTTTTCTGGTCTTCATTACTCAGATTGACATTATTTAACTGCCTTTTCTTTTTTTTATTTTTTTTTTTTTATTTAAAACCTTTTTTCAGACTTTAGTAATGAGGATTTTTCTGTGCCGTTCAGGTATTTAATGTCAGCATGACCTGAACTTCATTTTTTTGTGCTCAGCTAACACTTTTCTCCAAATCAGAGTACTTATCCTTATCATGCATACTTAAATCTCAGTCACACATCTGTGATCTTCTAAGCAAAATTTTTGTTTGCCTGGTTTTTGTGCTAGTGGAAGCAGTACTGACCTGGAAGGAAACACCAAGTTCTGCAGTGATAAGTTTGGAGTCTTTTCAGAAGAAAATTAAAATCAGCTTCTTTACCTTTTTATATTCCCTTTGAAGCTTCCTTCCTGATGCTATTCAGGTACCATAGTGTATATTTCTCTCCGAGTGCTCTTCAAGTCAGTGCTTACAGTAAACGTCATGTTTATGCGATTTCTTGATCCCATGAAATGTTAAATGTGTCTGGTACTAAAACAGATATAAAACTTACCATCAACCCATACCACAGAGATGGGTAGAAATGTTTTCAAATCTCCTTATTTGGCCCCAAGTATGGATTTCCTATTCATAACTTCTCAAGAACATGCCTTGAATGGGTGGGTTTTTTTGAATCCTTGTCAATTACTTATCCATGGCCACAATAAGCTCACCTTAGCCTATGATTTCCCATGAAACCTGAGTTAGGATTTCTCCTAAGGTACAGATTAGAGTAGGAGATACTTTCCAGTAGTAAAAATGTTGCTGTTGCCATACACCCTGCTGCAGAAAGGCACAGGTTGAAGAGGGAATTCTCCTCTTCCCATCACTGGCATTTAAATTAAAATATGAAAATAAAGGAAAGTTAGCAGCTTGGTTTGTTGGGAGTGGTTTTGGAATATGAATTCCTCACATATGTTACAGCAATTAATGTACCATAATAAGAACTGTCATGCTAGGAAACCCCAGAAGTGTCTTCAAGCCCCTTTCCTGGGAGTAAATGGGAGCATGTCTATTGTATCTATTCAGGAAAGGGAAGTTCATCTACCGTAACTCTTCAGCACATATACTTAATCTAAAGTTCAATATCTGTTAAAAATTTGCTACCATTTTAAAATGCTCACAAACCCAAAGTAAATAAGGGGGCAGTCAAAAAGTGTCCTAATATTCAGGGGAGCTGCACTCCTGTCCTACTACAAGAACTGTATGATTACATCAGTCAGTTATCAACCTGGACAATTTACAGATAATAACATTTAAACATTAGGTGGCTGTTTTAGCCAACACCAGGACCTTTCCTCAAAGCTTTCCTGGAAAAGCAGAAAGACTTGTGCTGCTGAGCAGGTGAGGATTTGATTTGTTTCATCTGAACATTTTCTAACACCAATAACAGGTGGGATTCAAGGCTGTTGTTTTTTTGCATAACTCGGGTGTGTGTCTGTGGATCACAAGTCTCTGCTCAAAAGACAAACTGCTGTACAACCGCCTCATGGCTTTTTACCTGCTGTTTGTAGCCTGGTTATGAAAAAACATGTATATTCGTGTGTTTCTGGGCTCACATGCTCTCTCTCTCCTATGCACATGTACACACAAGCACATACATATCCAGCATGACAAAAGGAGACTGGGACAAGGCTTGCTGAAGCCTCTGTTGGATCACAGTTTTAGCTTTTTGTGTGTGTAATTATATTTTATTCTTCCTGTTGCCTGTGATCATGTTTCTTACTGGTGCTTGAGAGCTCACACACCAGCTGAGACCTGGTGCATAAACACAAAACATCAAATCAGGTTTCTGTGTGGGAGTTCTTAATGTGAGTTGCCTCAATATTTGAGCAGTAGTTGCTGACAGTATTTGGCTTAAATAATGTGTATTATCTCTGAAGAAAAGTGTCTAGAGGGTAACTCAGACAGTCAATACAAATTGAGTTTAGTATCCTCTTGATTTCCTCATTAAAGAAAACAATGCCAGGGTTGCAGGGGCCAAATAGTGATCATTAGCAGGGGTACTACTGCATTGCTAGCAAGCAGGTCTGCCATTCCTGCTCAGAAATGGTGTTCTATGAAGTTGCAATGAGAGTCAAAAGGGACGCTAATAAAAGCTAAAGCACCATGCACACAACTTTACCTTTTGTGTATGAAGTATACCCACTCACAGGCAGGTTCTTTTCCCAAGAACTAAAAGTCTCTGTTAGACATGGAATCAAAGCTGAACTAGAGTTTCATGAGAAAAAAAACATGCTGACCAGCAGCAACAACGAACCTCTAGGCCAGGAGTCTTACAAGTTTATGTCTAATGAGATGGGCCAAATGTAGTGAGCTCAGAGCTATCACTAAAAAGTGGACAATTGCCAGCAGTGAAGCATCACAGTTTCCCTCTAATAGCAGACTCAGAAATGTATATCGGCAATGGCAACTGCACCTGGAGGTGCTGTTTATTAGAGCTCTGTGTCCAGATGGTAGGCTTTGGACTGCATTGTCCGCATGATAATAAACTCCTTGTTTTTTCTCTGCACCAAATAAAATTTCTACAAAAACATTAGCCACTTTAACCAGATAGTAATGTAAATTAACTTCAGCAATAGCCCCATAACCAACCTATAGTGACCTTTTCCTCACCAAAACCAAGACTTACTAAAAAATAAAGAGAAATATTATTTCACGGTCTGGCTTCTTTCCACTACAAGTATTAAAGTTAAAATGGTCTTGTTCAGTATTTTTGTCATGCTATCTGCTTCAGCCAAATCAACAAATAAAAGAAACTATTGCCAAGAATTTTTATCTTTGTGAAAACATATGAAATGGCATTTAGTTTGCCTAAATCTAAGCAAGTGTTAAATTTTGAAAGCCTGTTTAAAGACAATAAATGCAGTTGCAAAATAATTTTAGTCCAAGAAGACTGAAGCAGAGTTTAAAATATTGGTGGCAGATACAATTAGAAGTCCTAGGGTGAGAATTAAAAACAAACAAATGAAAAAATAGAAAATGTCTACATACATAAAAAGGAAATATGCAGTGTAATAGGCGGGAATACTTGGGGCTCTTTCTTGCCGGTGCCAGTAGGTGAGATGGGTAAGTGACCTTTTGCTCTTTTGTAGTTGGATGGGTTGAAATTATTTATAAGTCTGAATCCCATCCAGATCATAAACCTAGTCCAAAAATTGTTGTGAGGGATACTCTTTGTTCCAGAGAAGTCCTAGGCAGCTGGCAAAACAAGAAACTCTTCCTTCACAAGAATAGATTAAAGGTGGCACATTAGTTTTGCAACAGACACTGCAGTACCTTGTAGGTCATATTTATCCATGTACTGGGGATGTCCCCATGGCACTTTAACTCTGTTAAGCAGCCAGAAGCCCACCTGTTCTGGCTGGTTAACTGAGGCCTCCAGCTGCTGGGGGCTGCTGAATGAGGTCTGACAGGTGGGATGAGCTGGTCCCAGAACTTTCTGTCTCTAATATTTCTTTGCTGGGTGGTGCTGGTTGCCCACACCAAGGCACCGGTGGATGTACTCACCCTCTGCTCAGCCCAACCACACCTGATACTCCTTGCTGGCATGCAGCACTGTGCAGGACATGGGAATGTCATAACATCTCACCTACCAGTTGTCTGAGCATCAGTAGCCAGGATGAACAAGAAGAGATGTATTTATCAGCATTAAATTCCTTTTTACTGGTTGGGGGGATAGTGGCATGGCAAGATTAAGGAGTGTTTTTTTCAAGGCAAGGGGCTGAATGGCGCTCACAGGAGTGTGAGCATTAAATTTGTTTGTAAATCTAGCCCCAGGTGAATTCTCTGAGATGCAAAACTTGTCTTGTGGCAAAGGCAGGCATCAAACCATAGCCTCTGATGTAGAGATTTGTTCAGAGCAGATAATCCTCTATGTCACAGAGACAGTTTTGAGTTAAAAATGTTACAAGGCTCCACCTCTCACCTATAACATCCCTAGAAAGGAGTGGAGTCTCATTTTTGCCTTCATGGTCTGTTGTCAGAGAAAGATCAGACATGGATTCAAGCAAACTCTGAAATCTGGATGAAAGCATGTCACATTTTAAAGTGTTCTCTAATTTTTTGTCATGCTCTAGCTCATCAACAGTTTTGGCAAAACTCACAGGTTTTTCAAGCCTTTTTCCCATAATGTAGTGCAGAAATATGCGTTGGCATTATCCACCTCAGCAGTAGGAAATTTGAGAATACTTGAGCAAATATGAACAGTCCATCATTTCCCTCAAGCTTTTATAAATTTACCTGTGGAACTGGGATGCTATAAATCTGCACATAATTAGGAAAATTTTAATGTAAGCTGCACTATGCTGTGATCCTTGAGAAAGGAATAACCATTAGCCTGTAGGAACTTGGACACGCTGTTTAGTGTGCTGTTATTCCCCTCTCACATTCCATGTGCTATCACTTAGCAATTTCTCTGCAAAGACAAAACAATACCACTGGAATGAAACACATTAACACTGGCTAATTGGTAAGTCACTAGAAAAGAGTTCTCCTCTGGATGGAGAGAGTGTTTTTAATAGGCTTTCACAGAAACCTATTTTCACCCCAAGGCTGTTTTGTGCTTTTAGTGTTAGTCAGGATGAAAAAGAAGCAATATTGAGGTTGTGGACACAGAATACAGAGTTAATAACTAAAGACAAGGAAAAGCTACAAAACCAGGACATGGTACAAACAAATAAACCATGCAAACTACTTGCAGAGTCTTGTGTTACATTTCTTGGACCCATACTTTAATCCCTGAAGGTAGAGCTTGATGGCTGCAGCTGACTGTACCTAGCTGTGAAGCCAGATGTCCTTGGAAAGCTAAGATCATTTGCCATTCTCTTTCTCACATCCAGTGACCACCTGTTGTCAGTGGAGTGGCTGTATGTCTCACAGGAGGGGATAATCATGATCAAATAAGAGAATGGGGCAGAAGGAGGAAATTAATATTTTTTTATCATAGGGTTATTCATGGCTTTGATAGAGCAGAAGCATCTAAAAATAGATAGACATGTTTTATCTATGCTGTCCCTTGCAATTACCCTGTTCCAAGCTGAATGGATAGATCATTTATTCCATAAAGAATAACCCTTGGAGCCCTTTATGAACTCTGCTTGTGTTCCTCTTGAGTCTTCTTTCTTTTTCTTTTTTTTTCTTTGTAATAGCAATTACATAACTCACAGAGATTTATTTGGTTTGTTAGGCAGATAACATTGGATATTTAAAGATTAAGCTGAGGCATCATTCAGATTTCCAATGGGCAGCCCATTCTGAGAGCTCACCAAGGGGTGATGCTGCCACATAAAATGCAGTCACTAAAAGAAGGTAATTTTAGCTCCAATTTTAGTTTTATATAATGGATGTTTTCTAATGGTGTAGATCGTGTCCTTAATTTGCCTCTCTGTAATGTGAGATCCTTGAATAAGGAATTCAGAAGCAAGAATTTCAATATTTTTTCCCAGTAGCATTCTTTATTGTGGAGGCAATCAGCACTAAAAGCAAGATTGTAAAACACACCATTTTTTTGGTTATCTGTAGTGGCAAGATGTCAGTTTGGAATGCAGGTGCTCTCGAGTGAATGACCCGTAAAGAAGATTGACACATAAACATAAATGGCAATGTTAGAGACAGGACAAAGGACAGCTAAAGCTATGAATTGAGATTTGTAAAGTATACAGAAAAGTGGGAAATTAATATGCTTTTAGTCATAGCATTTGTGACAAAGGGTCACAAATGAAGTTCATGGCAAAACCTGCAGAAGAGTGGTCTCTGAAAAGGCTGGAAAGGGGATGTACCAATCAATACTGTTCCCAAAAAGGAGTCCTCCTGAGACGTGCAGCCCTTTGGAGCAAGCCATTCAACTGCTCCTATGAAAGTCTGAGGTGCCCCTATTCCTGTAAATGAAAAGCACGGACATAGACACAGTATTGGTGTCCATGATTTTCTTTCCTCAGCCAGGAGCCATCCAACAGACCTGCTTAAACCCCTGAAGGATGTTGGTGGGTGGATTTTCCAAAGGTGGCAGTCAGTTCATGCAGCTGACAAAGGCAATGAATGGCAGAAGTTACAGCAGCACTATTTTCTACAAGCAGAAACAGACTGACAAACGAAAGGCAACACCTGGATGGACTGAAGATTTCAAGCACTGCCATTGGAGGCAGCCTGACACCGGGAACATTGGAGAACGAAGGCTTTGCCCTCAGCTGCCCTGTCCTGGCTCCCCCTACCGAGGAAGTGGCTTTTGTTCTGACAAGCAGGTCGGCTTTCAGACCCAGGGTAAGACTGGCTGTGATGTAAAGCTGGTGGAGGTCGTGTGAGGTAGCTCCTAACAGAGGGCTGATGCTTGGGGATGGGGAAATAGTTTACCAGCCTGTTTCATGTACTCTGGTTTACAGAGCTGCCAACTGTCAAGCAGAGAATGTGACAGCTTCCTTGCACCTCCCTATAGCCCAGCCTGACACCCCGTTCCTCTGGCTGTGCAGTACCACTGAGCTGCATTTGCTTTAGTCAGCTGCCAAGGACCCTTGTGTTGTTGACCCTGCCAACAACAGCTCACAGCCTGAGAGCTGCCTCCCTCCTTGCCCCTTCAGCCCCCTCTCTTAGCTCCACTACAGCATAAATAACAGCAGTCCTGAGAGAGAAAGATGAGAACTGTCAGAAGATGATGAGAAAGAAGGGATCAAACACAGGAGGGAGGAGAGGAGTGCAGGAGCAGTCAATGCTCTCAGGGTTGATGTATAGGGAGTGATGACAAATTGCAGTCCCTGGACTGTGAGACGTGTAATCAGACATAGCCCTTGAGGCCAATGAAAGAAAGGCACCTCCAACACCAAGGCCTCATACGGACTAATCTGTGCTTTGGATGCACCTGGTTTGGCCAAGGAGCCTGTCTGTTCTCAGCCGGAACAGGCTCAGGGTGTGTGTTGGGCTCAGACCCTCGGACAAAAGCAAGAGAGCACTGTGAGGAACAGCCACACTTTAAAGACTAAAGGTCCAGGTCAGAGTTGTGACTGTATGTGCAGGTTGTGCTCTGAGAGCAGCTGATAGCAGTTTACCAAGCCTCAGCCTGCAAAAGTTATGTTGATTGTCAACTGTCAGCAACTCTGAAAGAAATCACTCTCCACTTAAAACTAGATAAGGGTGAAGACAGCATGGGCTGGCTTTCTTCTTCTCCCTTTCTTTCAAGAATGTGATGTGTAATCAGGTTGTTTGTGAAAGGTAGGCCAGATTTAATAAGTATATTATAATGGTATTGTACCTGCTTGACATTTTTCCACATTACTTTTGTATGTGACAGCTGGTGATAGCAAGAATTGAACTAATTGTGTATCCTGTTTCCAGCAGCTCCCATATTAATACTTAGATGGACATACATGTGTCAGGTTAACATGACAATTAATTTTCACTAAACAAGTGTATACAACAGTTCTGAGATAAAAGCTGTAAAGCTTCTCAGTAATGCCTGGACTGCTGTATAACAGGATATGGAGAATAATGGGGTGGCACATCCTTCAGAAGAGATTATTTTTGTCTCAGTCTGCAGCAGTAGGATAAAGTCTCATTTGCAGAAAATGATAGTTTCTGCACACCTTTGGTCTCTGTCATTCTTGCTTTATTCTGGAAAGCAGCTAATCACAAAAGTCCCAAATTAAAATAAACTTAATAGAATCTCCTGTAGTTGTTTTGCAAAATTCAATAGACTTTCATCTGGGCAAAGGTGGAATAATTGACCTTTGAAATCTCCCTGCTTGTCCACGCCAAACACAAAGAACCCCTGGAACAATTATCCTATTTATATGAGTGCGAAAGATAAAAAATATTTCCTCCCCATTCCAATCTATCTGATGGAATCTTCTAATTCTCAGAAATGCTGCCAGAGCAAGACAGCACCATGTAAGCAGCCAGGACATACCCCTTCACTTGCAAACATCTGTATGGACCAATAGGGTTGTGAGGGAGGTGGTGGAGTTGCGAGAGAATATTGCTGTCCTGATAGATTCGAAGATGAGTCCTCAGTGCTGCATTACGGCTGAAAGAAGCAAGGCCAAGGACAACACAGAGTAGGGTCATCAGCTTCAGATGCACAGAAATCCAAGGAAGTACCCCATGGTTATGCTGGAGATGGGAGAGAACATGCTTCATTACACACAACGGAGCAGGGAAGAGGGACACAGAGGCAGCCCAGCTATCCACACTTTGAGGGTAGACTGAAAAGAAAAGTGAATGAAATACAGGACATTTAGGAGGGAGCCCAATGACTTTGTTAGACGTCCCCATTACAGCAGTGTCAGCCAAAAACACAGCGGGGATTTCTGGGCACAGCTGAGCTGTAGCCTCACAGGTGAGAAGTCAGAAAAACATGTATCCACAAGCAGGCCCGTGGGGAAACTTGTTTCATATGTATCAATAAAGGAAGCAATGGAGCAGTGCACTGCAGATCCCAGAGCAGTGGCACTGCAATATGTTTTCCCTGGGAGCTGTTGCAGAAGGGTGGAGGCAGAGCAGTTGCACATTTCTGAAGGAACAGAAAAAATCAAAATCTTTTGTATGAAAATGTCAATTTTAAGAAATGGTTTGACATGGAAATTTTGAAGTAGAGCAAGAATTGTGTGTTGGCTCAGGCTGATTGTATTTCAGTTTCTGTTTTCTCAAATGATTTCAGCTCTGATTTAATTTCTGCATTCTTTCCTCATGTAATTGCTCTTCAACTAGGCAGCGACATTTAAGCCTGCATAGAAATAGTTTTGTTTCAGCATGACTGGTCAATCTTTGGGGAGTTTGCCCTGTGTTTCCATTCCAAGGGCATGCAGTTTTCAGATTTACACATTTTACAAGAGGTCACTGTGGTGGGCTTGCAGCTGTCACTTAGACTAGGTTCAGTCTTTGAAATCAGTAACAGGCATCACTCTGGATCTGAATGTGTGGCTCCAGGAGCTGGGATTGCCAATTTCTGTGGCTGACTCAGATGTGAATACTAATTTATTTCATAATATAGAGTCTATCCTCCTTTTCTGAAGGGGTGTAGAATGAAATTCAAGTATTAGGAGTTATCTGATTTCCTAGGCAAAAACTTAATTCAGCATTTATCTCACCTTACAATAAGTGCTGCTGAAGTGCTGTATTAATTGGGAAGATCACAACCCTGCTCAAAACCAACATTCTTCCATGTAAATGTTGCAGAAAATAATAAGAAAAAATACAGCTGGAGGGTCTTGGCCTACCTTGATGTGTGTTTGTTGCTGAGTTCATGTTACAAACCACCTTTGCAGCGATCCACAGCTGAGCTGAGGTGCTACAGCCCTTACTCTGCAGATAAGCAATATTCTTTGGATTGTGCACATGTCTGTCTCAGTGCTAACATATTGCCACTGTGGAAGAACAACTGTGGAGACTCAGCATTGAAGGACTGGACAGGAATCGTGGCAGGATTCACAGTCAGCATTCCTGGAATAATCTTCTGTGTCATAGTCAATAGCTGATCGTAAAAATGAGTAAACAGTAACACATTTCTAGTAAGTGTTAGGGACTGGTCCGAAGACTATCTGTCACAACTACTTCTAAAATATTTCTCTGCTTCTGTTTGGGATATAACTCAGTGAAAGCTGCTGTTATTTGTCACAATGCCAAATTAAAAAGAAAAGCCACTTTATGTTTCTGAGAGGTGTTAATGAATGAAATGCATGTTCTTTCCTTTCTTCACTCTGACATCTGTTTATCTTTAAAAAGAAAGGAAAAAATAGAGAGAAAAATGAAAGATATGCAAAAAGTAGCACACAGATGACTCATACAGTCTAAGATAACAAGTGCTTTCTGTTCCCACCCGGATTTGGTCTGAGAAAGGTTTCAGGGGAGAAGATACAATAGTTGGAGTAAGTGCTTAGACTGGATTATCAGAGGGAGTGATGCAGTAATGCAGCTGTAGTTCTCTGCTGTATATGCCTGCATCCTAAACTCTGCCAAGCAGCCAAGCACTGGTGGCTGCTTTCAGATCTCCCACCCTTGGTCAAAATCATTCCTTTCAGTAACACTGAACAATACTACTTAATTAATTTAATTTAGCTCTACATTTATTATACATACACGTATCAGTTTACTGATGACAAGAAACTGAGGGGAGTGGCTGATACACCTGAAGGCTGAGCTGCCATTCTTCAGGATCTTGATAGGCTGGAGAGTTGGGCAGAGAGAAACCTAATGAGGTTTAACAAGGGCCAGTGCAGGCTCCTGTACTTGGGGAGGAATAACTGCAAGTATCAGCGCAGGTTGAAGTCTGACTTACGGGAGAGCAGTACAATGGAGAAGGACCTGAGGGTCTTGGTGGATGACAAGCTGACCATGTGCTGGAAGTGCCTTTGTGGCCATTGGTATCCTGAGGTGCATTAGGAAGAATGTGGCCAGCAGGTCAAGGGAGAAGATCCTGTTCCTCTACTCGGCCCTGCTGAGTCCACATCTGGAATATTGTGTCCAGTTCTGGTCTCTTCAGTACAAGAGAGACAAGGGGTTACTGGAAAGGATCCAGCAGAGGCCAAAAAGATGTTGGGGATCTGGAGCATCTCTCCAGGAAAAGAGACTGAGGGAGCTGGGCCAGTTTAGTCTGGAGAAGACTGAGAGGGGATCTCTTCAATACATAAAATATCTCAAAGAAAGGTCTCAAGGGGATGGTGCCAAACTCTTCAGTGCTGCCCAGAGACAGGACGAGGAGTAATGGCCACAAACTGAAATACAAGAACTTCCACCTCAATATGAGGAACAACTTCCTTGCATTGAGGGTGGCAGAGCACTGGAAAAGGCTACTCGAGCACATAATGGAATCTCTGGAAACATTAAAAACCCACTTGGACCTGTTCCTAGGTGATCTGCACTGGGTGACCCTGCTTTGGCAGGGGAGTTGGACTAGATGAGCTTCACAGGTCCCTTCAAACCCTAACAATTCTGTGATTATGTGATTTTCTAAAACTGTAAGTTATATATTTTACAATACCGTATTGCACATAAAATTTTATATTTTCTCATATAAAATGGCACATTTTGTATTTATCTGTGATATAGCATATTACAACTTCCTAATGCATGAATATAAAATGACATTAAAAATAGTAATTAATTTTATAAATCATCATTGTTTTTTAGTGTTCTGACATCAACATGCCCTTGTCCAACACATTTAACATCTGCCCACTCCCACCATGCTGTCTCAGGTACCAAGATTCAGCTAGTTGGGAACACCAGCTGATGCATGAAAGTCCATTCTCCTGAGGTGCACTCCATACACTGGCATGGGCCTGCCTCACCTCTGCAGGCACAAGCCTGCTTCTCCAAGGTCCTCCTGCTTCCTCATCCTCATGGAAATTACTAAGCCCCTGCTCTAGCAAAATTGAGCATGCAGGTGTTTTGTCAAAATATCACCCCAGGCTCATGGTTGGGGACACAAGGGAAAGGGCACTGTGGCAGCTGTGAAGGACAGGGGCAGGCCTGCTGGTGTGCAGGACATGCTTCTGCAGCACACATGCCTGCTCTGGGGCCAGATACTTCCCTTTGCTCTCTGGCACAGCTCTGGGAAGCAGACTTTGGGAGACCACTGTTGGCTTTCTGATAGTCATGAATGGGCACAGAGTTGCCTCCCAGCCCTGCACAACTACAATCATACTGCCCACCTCTCCCAGGGGTGGAAAAACTGTGTGAAGGTTTACACAAAAGTCTTTTAAGGGACCTTTTTTTTTTTTTTTTTTTTTGTGAAACAGCT
>VZRN01001171.1:376473-427749 GCA_013397935.1 Dasyornis broadbenti
GCTTTTTTTTTTTTTTTTTTTTTTTTTTTTTTTTTTTTTTTTTTTTAATGAAACAGCTAGAGTATCTTCACTTCAAATATTGATGATTTGAAATGAAAATGAGTAGTTGGGACGTTGTTGGTGCTTTTCAGCAGTCTTCCTTGTTCCCTCCAGACAGTACACCTTTTGTCTCTCTGATTGAGGAAAGCTACAAATCACTACCCATTTGATCACATCCTTGTCATAAAAACAAATAAAAATCAATTAAAGCTCATGCTACTGCATGCTACTTTTCCATTTTTAATGTTAGTTTCATTTGGTATCTACTTCTTTTAGCTCACCAGAAGGACTACATGCTCTCTTTCATTGCAGCCTCAGTGCATTTCATTCTTCTCACGATCCATATTTGAACATGAAAGATGGAAAAATCCTCCAACAACCTTTTTCGTGGAATGTGGTCTGAACTAAATTGCCTAGCCCTTCCCTGGTGTGATGGTCCAGGTTACTGTTCACTGTAGACATAAAGAGACAAAAGACTGCAGCATATTTTGGACAAGGGCAATAGGGAACTTGGGTTAACAACACCAACACTTCTTCAGTGGTGCAGAAGTGAGGTTTTGAGGCTGACATCAACATCCACTGCACAATCAATGTGCCTGGAATTCCCAAAGCAGTATAAAAATAGCTTCAAATGTAACTCTTCCCCCAAAAAAGGTCTTGTGAAAGTCTCCATCCAGTTTTTAATTCTCCTTTTTTCTAGAATGTTGAGTGCAGAAAACAGAAGACACTTGCCAAAACAAACGAAGTACATATATTTGCCTCTCATAAAATGTGACATGGTTTGGATATGAATTGAAGCAGAATTTCAAGTAAGTTTCTGATCCCAAGATCTGCCCAGGCTTGCTCCATAGATCAATGACCTATTGAGTAAGGTAGGTTGGGACTCCTTAAGAGAAAAAATGAAACCTCGGTCATGTTTGAGCAAAGATTATGCAATGACAACAACCCTCCCTAGAAATATACAGCCAGCTTGGGACAAATTGGAGTCAGGCAAAACTTACCAGCTTGAATTCAGATTAATTTTAGGGTTTATTCAATATAGACATAAGAGAATAGTTAATATGGCTGTTGAAAAGCTGGTTTTAATTCGGAAAAAAAATTTAAAAGACTTTGCAGTGACATTTCAGCTATTTCTTTCCCAGCCCTCTGCTCTCTGAGATACCTCCTCACTCCAAACAAAAAACAAATTAAAAAACCCAAGCTCAAAACCACTCCAAAAAACCGGAAGAAACCCAAACACACCAAAACCCCAATATGTCAAAAATAGAAATAATTATATTGGAAAGTTTTGTCTAAAAATGTTGACTACATGTTTGTTGAAATTGTGTGTCTAATGCTTTATGTCCACATTCTCCTCTGTTGATGTAATTGCACATAGTTATACCACGTGTCCAGGGATATGGCATAGCCCTCCCTCTTCCCAAGGCATTATGGTGCTACTGCTGATGGAGACCTGAGGCAGTTTAATTCCCAAGAAATACTTCACAGCAGTTCTGACAGCTCTGAGAAGACATTTTTTTTTTTTTTTTTTAATATTCAGGTATTCACGTTCTCTGACAAAAGAAATGTTTAATCTCTTGCTGAAAAGTGGGCTGCTATGACAGCAAACCCCAACTTTATGCTAAAAGCTGTTCTGGAGGAAAATTTCAAATATGCTGCCACCCAGAACTACACAGAGCAGGAGAAAAAAAGAGTGCTAAGAACTGTAATCTGATACACAGCATGTCATAGAGTATAATAATATAAAGTTTGCCATTTAAATCCATTCAGGATTTAGGTATCTTTGTTACAGGCTGAAATCCACTCACTGTAGGCTGCTAGCGTAAATAACAGTTGTTTTTGCCAAATGCCTTGTTATAGTTGTTTGTGTTTTGGTCTAATTTTAAGTGTATCTGTACCTAGAAATACTGGCATTTATTTTTGTGCTCTCTGTTGAAGATGAGCAATATTTAATTTTAAACTCCAAAGACAGTTCCCGTGACAACAAACTCCCAAAACCCCGTATCTATTTGAAGCAGAATTCTTAGTGTGGCAGTGCTTAGGGAAATTAGTAGGAAGTGTGGCATGCTCTGTACTTTTGAAAACAACTTTTATTTTGAAATTTTTTAATGGATTAAGCTGCCTATTACAAAGTTCCTATTTTCCAAAACTTGATGTCTAGTTCATAAAAGAGACTTTTGTACTTGGCTTGTTCTTTCTCTACAATGTATTCATCCAAATCATTAAACTTTCTTGACTTCTCCAAAATAATTTTTATTGATACAAACACCGTTTTGAAAAATATTTGCATCTATTAATACAGGCTAAATAACAATGGTAACATCAGCAGCAACAAAACCTTCCTGGGTCTGGAATAGTTACCTGTAAATCAGACACAATTGGTCAGATTTCCCCACAGATGCCTGACTAACTCTATGGATTAAAAGCTTGTTTGTTAGTTACTGTTTTATAATTAGAGTTAATTATAAATGTTCGTAAATTTTAAAAGTTGAATTGCATAGCTGGCTGTCTCGGAGCAGGACATGAGCTTCATTCATGATAGATTCATTTCTCTCCTGGCATGACCAGAGTGTACATTGTTTTTAGTTAGTTTTGATGCTGCCTGTATAAATAGGAGTACTACATGAAAATGTTTAGAATATTAATTTTACGTTGAATTAAAATACAAAGTGTTATGAAAACATTAGCTTCTTGAATTCCCTTTCAAAAAATAATTACATATTCCCCTGCTTCACCCCTTTCTGAACATCTGTAGAAATTTTTCCAGGAGTGTGTTGAGAGCAATAATAGCTTTTACAAGATTCAGAAATGTTGCTAATAAAAGCCGGATCATGTCCCACCCATAAAATTTAAATTTCACATTTGGATGTGACGTGAGGCTGCATCTCTTCTGTTGCAAAAAAATAATCTTTCATACTTAATGGATTATGTGTTATTAAAGGGAAAAAGGAAGAAAACAAGGTAGATGAATGCTCAGCACCTGCTTTCAGAAAGGTGTTTTCCTTGGTACTCCAGATCAGCTGTTTGCTTTCCTGCCCCATTGGGAGGACTGTAGGTAGCATCACTTGCAAGCTTGGATCTCCACGTCGATTGCGGAGCTGCAGGGCAGCAAGCTGGGCTTAAATGGCAGCTGCCAGCGTTGTGGTCCCCAGACACAGACAAACTCTCTGCATTCCTTCCCACTGGCTGCCAGCAAGAGCATCACGTTGTTATCCTGGCTGTTTTGGTCACCATCAGGTGGTTCCATTCCAGTTCTGCAACAAGCACAGTGGTGATGTTAAAGAATGTCATCACTCTCTTATGTGCAGACTTGTAAGCAGATCCCCTTGCTTCACACCTTTCAGCAGAGTCCCAGACAAATTATCCCTTCCTTATTCCTTTTTCATACAAGAATCCATGTGGGAAGCTGCTGCCAGACATCAGTGTAGCTGCTCTTCCTGCCACACATGCACAGCTGGCAGGGCCAGGCTCTGGTATGCTACTGCAAATCACAAGCAATTCCCTCCTCAGGACAAGCTTCCTGTTTTGAAAGAAATGTTTCTCTAGCATAATAAAAGTATGTAAGACTCAGACCCTTAGTCCTTTTCTGTTCTTTTTGGTTTTCCATCATATGTCATAAAAGCAATTCACTTCCTTTTTCGGTTTCTTCTTCTGAGAAATCTTTAGGTAGATGGAAGGAAAAGATCTTTCAGGTCTCTATTACCCTGTTTACAATTAATGTCTTATGTTTAAATAATAGATCAATTCCACCATCTATTACAGAAGTCAAAAGACACAGCACTTTTTACTTTCAATCACAGACTTAATACTGGGCAAAGACACAAATGGGGAATGACTAGATTTTGATTCTAAGGATAATGACAGCAGGGCAGTTCTCCTCTGAGGAGAAATGCAGATAATGAAAAAAAGTAGTTCTTCTCAAAGGGGAAATGTTTCCACATAGAAAATATTTGAAGGCCACATTAATTTTGCCTGCTTATTTTTTTGGGGGGTTCTTTTTCCTAGTAGTTTGCAACAATCTGAGATTACTCCTCATGCACTGGACAACAAAATTGATTTTATGGTAGGAAATAAAGTGAGAACAAAAGGGAAGCACTGTCTTTTGATCTCTCTTGCAGTCAAAAAAATGTCATCTTTCTCCAAGCAACATGAAAAATTTCTACAGCATCTGTGAACCCTAGAACACCTGATGGGAACCTGTCGATACATTGCTCTTGATAAAGTGCAACACTTATAAAACGATGTGGCAGAATGTATACTGCAAATTTCTGCCTTTTGAAGGCAATTGGACATGACATTCGGTCTGATTGTGAAAATTTATTCCTTTTTCTACTCCCCTGGATGAAAAGAAATCATTCACAGCTACTGAGGAGTGGGATGTGGAAGGAGAAATTGGAGTAAAGGAAAGGAAAGGCAACGACTGAGTGCAAAGGCTTTAATTAAGAAATACATCCAGGCTTTTTGACTAAGTAAGCTTTTGGAAGTTATGAAGATTCTATATAGGAAAATAACAACCTACTTGAAGACTGAAGGAGGTCTAAAGGGGAGTTTAACCTAATTGAAACAGTTTTCAGCTTCTCTGAGACAATAAATGATGAACAAATCAATGAAAAGTACAGAGAGTGAAGCAGCTTTGGCCAGCATGACATTGACAGTGTACCTTAATAAAAGTGGAAATGTGTTCTCTTTTTATTTGTCAAATTTAGGCACTGTGTCTCCATAGAACCACTTTAATATTTCAACTGTCTGAAACTTCACTTGCTGAATGTGCCTTTGTGCATGAAGAACTGCAGCTGAGCAATTTTAAGAAGTTTCTCTTTACCAGATAAATTTGTAGGCAGGTAGTAGTGATTGGTCTGGAAATTATATTCTTATTTCTCAGTATTTCAATCTGAATAAAAACAAATCTGTTTTCTTTTCTTCATGCTGGTTTGCATCTAACCTTTTCACACCCACACAAGGAATAAAATCCTTTTGATACAATATAATCATAAAAATATTGGATAAAGTAGCTAAAACCAGAATCAGCATGCTCTATAAAAAGCTTTGAGAGAAAAAAAAAAGGTAAAACAGTTTAAAACAACTGAGTCCTTGTATTTCTGGAAAGACAAACACAGTCTAAGACAAAAGAGGAGTAGGTAACATCTATTTTATTCATGCGAACACAGTTTTCTTGAATCAATCAGGGTGAGATATTATACATCCAACAATGTGTAAAGAAAATTTTAAAATTGAGCTGTACAGATTTTTGGTTTTAATTTTTCAGGCTTGGTAAGGTTGGTAAAGTTAGAAAGTATAAAAGCAATGATAAGCTAATGGAGGTTTAAGGTTGACACATTTCCATTATATAAATGGGGTTTAGGAAGATAATCATGAACATGCATTTTTCTCTCTCTCCCTCCTTCCTTTCTTTGTCTCTCTGATTTCTCCCATCTCCAATAACCTATTTTTTTTCTACCTGGATATATACTAAATCCCCTGTTTGTATATCTGGCTTTTTTTCCTCTTTCCATAAATTTTCCTCCCACTTACTGAGATTTTGTCTGTTCTTTTCAATCAGTTTCTTCCTTCTCAGGCTTGATTACAACTAAAATAAAAGCCTAACATGAGAAGGAAAAAAAAAAAAGCACTGTACCCTATAAGATTCTGTATTCTACTAAAGCTAAGTTTGAAAGAGTTTGGTAACAGTTGCTGTACCATCCACCTTTGAACTATCTTAGCTGCTCAGGATAATCTCTAGCCTTGTCACTTTAATCCTTGTAAATTTTCTCCCCCTCAAAACCTTTCCGTGCCTTTTGCATGTTATTACACACCATTTTCTTCCTTTGGAATGCTTTTAATTAACTGGGCTATCATAAGATTTCCTTCTTGAAGCTGATGCCAGGAGGCATGAGTGGGCAGTACTAGGGGGAGGAAACACATGGGCATGTACCAGTAAGAGATGGTATAATCAGATTATAGTTTCATTTTGTCATCAGATTTCTGACCAATGTAGGGAGCTACACCAAATACAGAGAGACCTATGTGAGAGAACTGTGCATGTGGGAGAGAAGATGGTGGTTTTTTGCAGGCATCTTTGGATCCTTGTGACTGAATTTAAGATATACGCAATTGAAATTGCATCAATGTGTGTGTGCTCTGTTCATTACATCTGCATTTCCAGAGAAACTACCTAAGTGTTATTTTAGGAATTACTTTAGGGAAAATGAGGCTTTTTTTCTCCTGATTAGACATTTAGTGTGACACAGTTATTAGAGGAAAAACAATTACATTGTGTTCAGAGAAAAACATGCACATATACATATAAATATAAAATTAAAAATAAATTGTATTCCTTTGGAAATTTGCATTTAGAAGATGCCTTTGAAGAATTCAATTCAACGTGTGAGTGAATATATTTCTTTAAAGAAATACTGATGATTCTAGCTGTTTTTCAGGGTCACTTTTAAGTTTAATCCTTCTGTTTTAAATGAATTTAACTTATCTGATGTTCTGGAGTCAAGGCCAAACAATTACAGATACTGGAACAATGCGCAATGCTTTATTTTTCAAGTAGAGGAGCTAAAATCATTGAGCAACTATATATTTTTATTTCTAACAGAGTAAACATAATTCTTTCATGACTTCAGACAACCTGGACAAATAACATCAATGCTTACAGGTTTTCTGATGTTCAGCAGTTTGTTAACAAATTCCATCATCAGTATGCAAGGAATAAACTGAATTAGAAGGGATTACTCAGAAAGTAATGCCCTCTCTGAGTAACACTGTGCACCCTTTCATTATGGGTGGCAGAATATGTCCCTAAACTTATCTGCACTATTTTACTCTACTTTTTTTTTGCCATCAGTTGTCTTGATAGATTTGTTATAATTCACCCTCATTTGCTGAAATAGATGTCCATGTTCCAAGGCTCTGCTTGTATTTTTTATAACACTATGTACTTCACTGTGTCTTCCCTTTCATATTTTGCGTGCACAGCTGTGTTGTGACTTCATAGTGAAGAAAACAATTTTGGTTTACTTTGTATAGCTTCTTTTAGTTTAAAGCCCTTTGCTTTTTTTTTCCCCCTTCATATTTAAATTTTATATTTTTATAAAAAATATAATAATAAAGAATATAATTATAAGCATAGAATTATATGCTTTCAATAAATATAAGCATATTTTATGCTTAAATTTTAAGCATAGAATTTTTAATATGTTAAAAAAGAAATTGAGGTGAAACAACCCAGGGAAACTTACAAGTAGTAAGAGACTACTCAGAATAAAAGGCCCTGGAAATTTTTATGGGTTTTTTTTTAATGGAAATATTATATTCTATCCCTTCTCAAAATAGCATTTATTTTAAATATATAAGGAACTTTTGGAGAAAATGCAAATAAGCTCATTGTTTAATTGCATATAACTTCAAACACCTTTAAAATTTATTATCTATGTCAGTATTTTTTTTGCCCTGAATCAATGGGATGGAATAGCAAAGAAGACACTTAAAATAACCACTGTCATTAATACATGTCACAAGTTTGAAACTAAGTTAAATTTATATAGGGATACCCAGCTGCTTCAATGGTAAACAGGCAATAGATGTTCAATGTTTCTCATTTGTCGGCTCCTTAAAAAAATTTCACTACATGCTGGTGAGCATTTAAATTTATTTGTGACGTGACATATTTCAGGCTACTGCAACAGACTGGTGGGACTTGTGCTGAGAAGGATGTTTATTTATCATTTGCAGAGTACTTATAAGAAAGGCCACAAACTCCAGCGGTCCACAGATCACAATCTTGAGAACCAAAGAAACTTGGCTATTGACTGGGCCAGGGCAAAACTCAGGTGTATTTTAAAACAGGATTTTTGTGCCATCATCATTAAGGCATTGGGTTACCTCTAATTTGCAATGAGGCTCTCTCAGCGACAATACCATAGTCAGATGGTGAGGGTTGGCCACACGCGCCAGAAGTTCTGGGAAATTGCTTCCTCCAGGAATCCCAAATATTTAAAGACCGCATTTGAATATTGGCCACTCCTTCCACAGCTCTCCAAGCCAAGAACTTAAACCAAAGTGCGAGGCTTGGCTGTGCCTCTTCCAGGACTCAGTTATCTGCTCCCTCCCAGTTCTGCCAAAGTCATCACATTCTTGCAGGCTTTGCAGTGCACTGCTGCTGTGGAAAATCCAGCCCTGGGTGTTTGAACCACCAACATAATTTAGACTAAATGTAGTAGCCTTATCATCATTCTTTTATTGTCAGATTCAGAAATACACTTCAGTAGTGTTTGGATTTCTTTTTAGTATTAAGGAATAATGTTATTTTTTTCCTCTGATGATGAAATACTATGAAAAAACAGGCAGATAAAATGAAGCAAGTATTTGTGTGGGCATGTGGACATATCTAGGTGTTAGAAATTTCTTAAAATCAGCACTTTAAATCCAGGGAAATCTGAATTTGGGTTTTACTGAAAGCAAATCTTCTTATGTTAAGATGAATAGCAAACGCACAGCCTCTCTTCTGGCTTATACTGCCATCGTGAGTGGGGGGTGCTGGGGGAGGAAGAATGCAAGTGCCAATCTCAAGACTTTAAAAGTCTAATTTAATACTGTGAGCAATGCTTTAATCACAGTTATACATGGATCATAATCTATAAAATTATTGTGGGGTGAGTGCATCAGTGCTCCAAACTGCTGTCCAAGAGTGATTACAGGATTCTGTCAAACTAGAGGGCATATCAAGGAGGGGCCCACAAGTCTCTCTTCTTGACTCAGTAATAGGCAATACCAGCATTAACAGTTAGGATGATGGAAAATAAACTTCTTTCAAAATCTACAGATGACACCAAAGGGGAAAGCAACTGCAAATACTTTTTAAAAAGTGTTCAATTCAAAGTGATCTTGATAACTTGGAGAAATAGCCCCAAACCACTGAGGTGATATTCCGTAAAGCTGAGTACAAAGTGCTGCATTTTAAAAGAATGTCAGAAGTGAAAAACAGAGGCAAAACCAATTAGGTTGCAGGCAGTGTGGACGGGATGAGTGTTTATTGTGGACCAGAGTCTAAATACAAGTTGAATAACACAATGCACATCCAGAAATTTGAAACTCATTTAATATTCTCAGCTTCAGTGATTTCTCAGATGGGTTGCTGACGTCCACTGCTCAGAGAAAAGCCAGACAAACTCACAAAGAAGAATGTGTCTAAAAAAAGATAACAAAAACTTTAAAAAATGAAAGTTGATAAATTATCTGATTTTTACCTGTTTTAAAGCATCAAGAATAAAGCATGACCTGTATGGAAATTTAAGGAAACAATTTTATTAAGTTTTTAGAAAAGGAAAAGGAATTGTGACTGGGAGCATGTTTTACAATAATTTAAATAAAGACTCCTATGAAGAAGGTAGGCTCAGCTGTACTTTATGTCCATACAGAGTAAAACAAGAGTTAATAGAGCTTAACCAAAACTGGAAAACCTGAAGATAGGCTAGCAAAACCAGCTTTTAGGCTGTCTCACTTGTTAGCAAGAAACATTGAGAGATCTGTGTTTGAGGGGGCTTAAAAGGAAACTGGAGATACATAGGAAGGACCTGCAAAATGTTCCTGAATCTGTCTCAGAGCAGAAGAATGCTCTGGATGATATCGTGATATCCCAGAGTTCTTGGGGTGTCCTGTGCAGGGTTTTTTTCCCCCCTACTGGCTCCATAAAAATTTTAACCCAAGGGTGTCTTGCACTTTCAAGCTTGAGTGTATCTCAGAGGAACCACAGATTCTGCATATCTATTCCACATTTGTAGCTTGAATACCATTCCATCAAATCGTTGGTAGGTTAGATAATGTTTCTTCTTGGTATGTGAGGATTTGGCCCAGAAATTAATTTGCCTTCTTGACAGTTTATCTGAGGTTGTGATAGAGGAGATGTGTGGAGGCGGGAACCACCTGGCCAAATCAAAGGGTAAGTGCAGGTCCCAACTTCTTTCCCTAATGTGTCCTAGCATTCACCTGTAGCAAAGCTTTGGCAGAGATTTGCATTGAAAGAATGTGATCTTTGGGGAATTTTGTGTTTGCACAGGGATAGAAGCTTTTTCGTGATTAGTGGGCTGATTACGCCTAAATACCGTTCCACAAAACTGTGTCCCAGCTAATTTTAAGGAGATCACTCACTGAATATTTGTGTGTCATATATAGCAAAACCAACTCTTTTTCTTCCCGAGATCAGTATCAATGCAGCTGATCACAAACCACTGGTGGTTCATGTCTGTGGTAATCAATACTACAGGTAATTTCTTGCTACTCTCAAAGTTTGAATGACTTAAGCATAACAAAATTAAAAAGTACTTTCTGAGCAATTTGATGACGAAAAAAATCCATTATTGAAAAAAGTTGCCCATGTGCAAGTGTGTATCACCAGCTGTTTCCTTCCATTTGTATTCAAAGGGCCTGCAGCCCTGCTATTTAAATTACTCAGGGTATTGGCTAAATGGATGGAGTGGGACATATTATTTGCATATTGATTTGTTTTGTATGGAAATAATTTTGATGAGGTTTTACCTTATTAGATTTTGCATTGTTGTAGTGAGTATATGAATACAACAAACTCAGAGTGGGGAGAAATTTTGAAAAATGGAAACGCAAACACATAAATTTTATTTAATTAGAAAGCATTACATATTTAATTAATAAACTCTCATTAATTTAGGGACTGGAAGTTAGAAAGACACAAGATTTAAGAACCTGTAGGTATCAGGTATAAACCTGTATCCTAGGTGTGTAGTCATCAGCTACCCTCAGCTTAGCTCAAAGATGGAGGCTGAGGTCTTTTGGACTTGCCAGCAAAGGGTTTTGTAGGCTGGGTGCTTTGTTCTCATCCAGCATGCCCTATATCCTTGCTTATGAAAGTTTTAAATTTTTGCTTAAAGAAGTAACCACCACACAGGGTCTTATATAAGCGACTCCAGAAGCCTATGAAGGGCAGCATATTGGTAGTAATACCAGGGGACCAGAATTGATTAACAAGTTGGTCTCCTGATTTCTTGTAGGCAAATAAATTATACAGCAGCAGTCTAATCTGGAAAGTAATTAATTACCTTTTGTATATGAATATATATCACACTTTTGGCATCCCAGAGGGAAGTGCATTAGTGACTAGAGTGTGCCCTGTTTAGCTGTGTGTCTTTCCACATAAAGCCAACGAGTGCTTGCTTCAGTGAGCATTGACTCAAAGCTCCTGGGGATTTCAGGACCATACCCGCAGCTGTTTGTGTCCTTAGCCACAGTTGTCAGGGGGACCATCTAATGGTGTCATGTCCAAGGCACAACCATTCTGGCTAATTAGCTATTAGTCTGGCGGAAATCCCTCCTCAATGAAGTTTCAGTACAGCTTGTCTTTCAGTACAGTCATGTCTTACTTTCAAGAAGCAAGTCTGATACAATTTCACCAGCAGTGACCATTTTCTTGTTTGCAGGGCATTGTAAGAGCCTTATTTGTTGCTTTATAATGCCTCTGTCAGACATCAAAGTGTAGCTGACCAATTGCAATTAACTATTTTACAGAGTTGCACCTCAGAAAAACATCAGAAGATGGAAACTCCAGTCAAACCTTGTAGAAAACAAGCATATTTATACTAAATTGATCCTTCCATTCTCTAGACTTCCTAATTATTTTGTTTTTAATGTGAAGCCTCAGCCTCTATTAGTAGAAGCTCTGCATTTCTATTGTTCTATTTTTTAACATGTTAACTAATCGTGTAACTGCTGCAGAGTTCAGAAATATTTATTTTATATAATTTGCAGAGTGACTCTGAAGATCAACAAACTGCAAAGTTCAGCAATCTGCCAGATGGTCCAAGCAGAACAAGTACATTACTCCTGCACTTTTCGCAATTACAGTTGAAATAGTGGGATTTGGAATGGATCTGAAATGACCTCTTGGGTTCCAAATCTTACAAAGGAAAAAGAAAAATAGATTCATTATTAATAAATCAGTATTGCTGTTGTACTCCACAGCAACATACGCTTTTACCACTGACAATTTCCTGAGAGAGGACAATAAAGCTTGAAATTGTATTTTACAAACTGGCCTGCTCAAAATCCCAAGAGCCATGCCTGTAACCTGTCAGAAATCCATTTCAGAACTTCACAGTCTGCCCCTCCAGAGATTTATACATGTGTGCTTATGCCTCTTGGGGAGCACTGTGGTGCTCGCTCCTGATGACAGGAGGAACAAGAGGGGAGTGTAATGGGTTGACAGTGGGTGCATGCCAGGCACTCACAAAAGCCTCTCTATCATTTCCCTCCACAGCTGGACAGGGGAGAGAAAGTATGGAGGTTCCTGAGTTGATATAAGGACTAGGAGAGATACCAAATACCATCACAGGCAAAACAGACTCAAACTGAATTCATTACTAACAAAATCAGAGCAGGATAATGAGAAGTAAAATAAATTTCCTTCTCCCACTCCTCTCGCCTTCCTGGACTCTATCTTTTCCCTAGAGTGGCACAGGGAGATGTGGAATTTGGACTATTGTCAGTTCATCAAATGCTATTCCTGCCACTACTGAGAGACAAGAGTCCTTTCCCTAGCGTGGGGTCCCTCCCATGCGCTCCACCAACTTCTCCAATCCCATGGACAATGGCTCTCCATGAACTGCTGCAATGTGGGTCATTCTTTCTTGGGGTCAGTACTTCAAGGACAGGCTGCTCTAGTGTGGGTCCCCCACAGGGTCACAAGTCCTACCAGGAAATCTTCTCCAGTGTAGGCTCCTCTCTCCATGAGTCTTCAGGTCCCTGCCAGGACTCTGCTCCAGCACAGGCCTCCCATGGGGTCATAACCTCCTCTCAGGTATTCACCAGCTCTGGCATGGGGCTCCTCCACAGACTGCAGGTGAATCTCTTCATTCTGGTGGTCCTCCATGGGCTGCAGGGACACAGCTTCTTCTGGTGGCCTCCAGAGGCTGCAAGGGAACCTCATCTCCAGTGCCTGGAGCAGCTCCTTCCCCTCCTTCTGCACTGACCTTGATGTCTGCAGAGTTGTTCTTCTCACATACTCTCACTCCAGTCTTCTCTGGCCACAATTATATCTGAGCAATAACTTTTCTCCTTCTTAAATACGTTATCCCAGAGGTGCTACCACCATCACTGCTGTGCTGGGCCTTGGCCAGTGGCAAGTTTGTCTTCGACCCACCTGACATTGGCTCTGTCAAACATGGATGAAGCTTCCTGCAGCTTCTCACAGAATCCCCCCAGTACCAAAGTTTGGCCATGCAAACACAATCAAGGGAGGAAACAGGATGAGCAGCAGGTTTCTCTTCCCAAAGGTTTCAGTGTTGGTGTTCTTTACACACGAGCGCACGTGCAGGAGCTGTTTTGGAAAGTGTTCAGGAATGGCATAAAGGCTTTTGGTGTCTACTCTACCAGTCTCTGAAATCAATGGGAGCTTTGTTGAGTGATTTCAAAGAGCTGTGAATTACATCTCTAAGTTAGCCTAGTAATGGAAGTTATCTGCATCTTAAAAGTACAGGGATTTCTGCCAGTTCATCAGATGAGTTCTGGAGATATAGTCCAGTTGTTAATGGTTCTCACCTGCTTTTGAAACACTATTTGGGAATTTACATAATATCACCTCAGAATAAAGAAAAGAAATTTGTAGTGGCCTGAAGTACAGAAATGGCTAATATAAAGAAGTAGTTTTTTTCTCTCTTTACCTTGAAAAGGCATTTCAGATTGTATTTTTAGTTTCAAATTAAAATATCCTGTACTAGAAATCAACCTGAAGCTATCAAAAAAAAAGGCTGAAATTTAATTGCATCTTCAGCTCTGCCATGATGTCATTTCAAGGACATACCTGCATGATCAAAAACTAGTGAAATGAAAAACTGCCTAAAGCTCTTAATGAATCAATGAATGAAGAGTCCAACTCTTCAATTCTAAATAACTACACAATGATAGTGAACAATAATACAGATAATTCAGTGTGTAGGACAATCTGAATTTTGAAGCTTACGTTTGAATGTGCAAAACAAATTAGGACTAATGACTCCTGTGGAGTTCTGTACATAACCTAGGATACTCAGCATGATTTATCACTTTTTATCTCCATGCAGTCTCAATGTATGTTCACTCATTTAGAAAATAAATGGACCATGCTCACCCCAAACTTCACCTATCACAGCCACACCAGTACGCTGCTGCTTGCACTGGAGGCAAGCTACAGATTTCTCCAAACCAGCTTCCTCTTTTAACACAAAACCAAAAGCAAACCATGGCAAGTTTTTTAATGCTAGTATCATCTGAGGGATTTGTGTGCATGCACCTCTTCCTCACGTCATTTTATTTTTCTGGTTCATACAGGACTGTTTCATTGAGCGTGTCCTGTCTCATAACAGTCCATTTCTCAGTAGAAACATTTGGCAACATACTTGAATCTCTCCTCTAGGTAATCTAACTTATAGGACATTTAAGACATTATTGTTACTTGAGTAACAGACAGCATCCTCAGACTCTTGTTGACAAAAAGAAACCTCTAAGGCAGTTGATAAGCTGCATATTCCAGGTCTAAGCACTCGAAACGACAGTAAACAGAGACAGTGCATTTAACTTCTCAGTGATTTGAGCACCATGCAATTTTGCTTTCATATGTATTGTAAGCATTAAGTAGTGGCAATTTGAAATAAAATAGCATTATTCTTTACACAGGCGTATGTAAGCACTCATCAGCAAAATGAGGCTGATGAACTAGATGGCACATGGCGGGAAGGTCTTAAGGTAAGCAAAAGCATGAGCTGCAGCACACTCGTGGGTCAGATCACAGAGGAGCTATGACCTGTGACATTCTCCTTGGGAGCCACCAGGCCACTCAATGCACAGTGCAGGCACTCAACTTGCTCTGTGCAAAGGAGCTCAGAACAGCAGAATTTGTCCTGGTCTCCAGTTAAAGTCCTAGACCATCTTACTTTGGAAATGAGTGCCCTGTTTATCAGGTTGCTGGGCAGGTGGTGGTATTAGTTTCAACCCATGTTCTGAAGGAGCAGAGTGAGCCGGACTGGCTTTTTGAAACAAAATCTATCCACATAAAGATTCAGATCTGATCAGAGTAAACGTAAATTTTAAAAACATACCTGATTCTCTACTGATATTTCTGGTACAGCAGCCTCATGGTTAAATCATTTACTACTGCTGTTCAATCAGTGGCAGGCATGGACTCCTCAGCCTTCCTTTTTGTTGTATGTGGTGTTGCTGTCCTCCCTCATTGGTAAAAGCAACATCACTGATTGAGGCAGTAGGGCTTCCTCCTTCTCTTCCTTTTTCCCACTCTTGTCTCCAGTGAACTCTTGTAAGATTTGGGGTACTTTTTTCAGTGTTGAATCTGTAGGATCTGTTTCTTTGAAACCTTTAAGAGAAAGAGAAAAGTGCAGTTAGCACATTCTACTTTGTGCTCTTTTGTGGTAATGCTAATTAACTACTATTTTAGTGCTACCCTTCGGTACCTCGTCACAAAAAGCTAGTAGATGAAAAGAGATAATTTTGCCTTTTTTGCTGAAAATTGCTGCCAACATCTTATTCTTTTTTTATCATACTTGCTTTCATATTCCTTTTTTTATCATACTTGTTGCTTTCTAGCCAAGTAACGTGATTCTATGGAGCTGTACACATGGATGCATGTGCATATTTTAACTTCTTATTAATATCATAAGAGTACATCTCTGAGTTCATGCAGTCTAATAAGAGTCCCAGATCAAGCTTCTACCAGCCTCCCATCTGGAATCGTACATCAGGAGTCTGAAGAAGCAGCAAAAAGTGCAAGACTATTAAACTGGTGGATATACAGTGTCTTCATTCTCACACCTGTACTCTGCAGACAACCAAAATAATTTGGCTGAATTAAATAGTGATATCAGTACATCTTCTCTGTTTTCATACAGTTTCTGTCGGCTACTTTTCAGGGTGTGGATTTGTGTTCGAAAGTACTATGGAAAAACAAACATAAGCAACTATTGAAATTAAAGCAAAATCCAGAACCAGTTGTGCTTTAAGTTTCCTCTTCCTGCAATAATGAATTTCATGCTCCTGACAGAAGACCACCATGCTAAGAGTCCCAAGGTTTTTTTGTGTTTTACTCTACATTTTCCCACTCTGATAGGACTGGGAACATAGAATTAATCTTCAGAAAAACTGAACTCTTTAAAAGCAGTTGCAAATATATTCAGGATCTTGGTTGGAGACAAGGATAAGAAATCTATTAATTTCTCAGTCTGGGCTTAGATACTGCGGGCATAGTAGAATTAAGCTCTTCCAAGACAGAAAATGGAGTTTCTTTGTGTGATAGAGGCAATATCAAGTTGGTTGAAATAATCTCACAAATCTCAGCAAAGGGCTATATACTTATAACATCACTGTGAAGACAGAGCTTGTACAGGCACAACTTCACAGAGGACTTCAGGTATGAAAATACAGGAACTATTGGGCACCTGGAGAATACTCAAAAGTGATCTAAGAAAACAATTGTGTTTATCATCCATAATCTATTATGACAACCTACATTTTTCCATGCTTTGTGTTTTTTCCCAAATAGTTTGTTTTATTTTTATATTCATCTTCTCAAACTATTTGTTAGGCAGGTTTCACATGTGTATTTGATCTATGTTTGCATGCTTTCCATCAGAGAAAGTTTTGTATAGGAATTGGAAGGTCTTTTTTAAATTTTGGAGTTTGCTACGTGTAATTAGTTACTGAGCACCTTCACTTGAATTCACCCCATCTAATGTCAGCCACTTTTCTAGACAGAGGACTCTTTAGAATGTGGCTCAGCCCACTCGAGGTCTGCAGCTTTTACTGGCTATGCAGAACTCCCAGGGAAGTGTCCAAGCATACAAGTTAGACTAGTATTATAAATCTGGAACCTGGACATACTTTGGTTCTCCAGATGGTGTTATCATTATCAAAGGTTTTTACCAAAGCAGATTATTCTGTTTGCCTGAAGAAATGCTGTGCTGTTGGTTCTATTAAATGCACGTATTTCTAGGGGCTTAAAAGCCCCTGCTAAGCAAAGCTTTGTACTAAGCAAAATTTTGTCTTAGTACCTGACCTTGTTGTAAATTTGCAAAAGAGCATGGCAGTGCATGACAGTGCAGGAAGGACCTGACAATAAAAGACAAAATACTGATCATTGAGGAATTTAATTATTGTGACATTTTCTCTGAAAGCACTAATGGGATTAGTAATGCAGAATATATATTTTTCCATAGCTGATAAAACAAAGCAATTAGATAAAACAGAATCATCAGCAGTGGGCATTGAGGGACCTTTTTATTACAATGAATGAAGAGGGAAGTGCTCACGTCTCTATAACAGAAGAGTCAGATACTACGTCTATTATTTCTCCTGCACAACGTCCCAGAATAATGTACCCCTAGGTGTTTTGTTCTGCCTGATTTTCATTTAAGTGGTTCCTGCAAATTATGATATAATTTCAAAATGACCTTAGTAAATCCCTTGGGAATAATTATTTTAGCACTGTGCGAAAATGACATCCTGTAATGTCCTATGCTTCATGTTTGAATAAAAGAATGCATCCCCATCAATTTAAGTAATATAACCTGTATAAAATCAAAGAGATAAGTGACTCAAGTTTTTTTTTTTTTTACATAAATATTTCTAAAAGAAATGTAACTTTTCAAAGAACCAGAATCATCATATGTTAGTCTCATTAATCTTCTCTGAAGAATTTTCCAACATTTAGTTCATGTGGCTATAGGGATCTTAGAGTATCTGCTAGGATAATTTTCCCATCTATGTGGCCTTGTAAAATTATTTATATGGTGGAAATAGCAATGTTTTATTCTATTTTATCTATCAAAAAGCCTTCACTCTGACATCCACAGATTACTTTAAAGTTAGAACTGTAGATAGTGACATGGACCCCAGTATTTTCTGCATGTAAGTAGATCTTGCACAGGCAGTCAAAAGAGCTACTTTATTTAGCATTGGCTGTTCTTTTCAGAATTTATTCTGAATGTGCTTTATGTTGTTATTCTTAGACCATTAGACACTGTCTTGCTAATTGCTGTACAGACTGTCCTTTCCTTAGTTTTTTCATAAATCAGCCCCTCAAACCTTGCTAATCCCTTTCATTATTCCTTTCCATGCTCCCAACACTGAGAGTACATTTCTAGAAACACTACACTGAGCTGTGCACATCACCCCAGTGCAGGATCACGTCAGGTCTCGGTTCTGCAAGTCTGCTTAGACAAGCTCGAAGCAGCCTGTAAATATTTGGCAGAGTTTGTGAGGCATCATTCTAACCTGGGTTGCATTACTTTGTTGTGATATATGTGACAACTATGTGTAATAATACAACAATTTACAAAGACAATAATGTATTTTTTTAGAACTACATTATATTCATTTCCACACTTTAGACAATATTGTATTCTCAGAGGAAGCCTGCAGCGTATGTTGTCAATTGGAGTGATGAAGACAGCAAAGAAGGAGGAAAGAGGTGTGCCTCTGCAAGTATTTAGTAGTGCCATGGCTTTAGACCCCTCTCTGAATGTCAACAGGACACAGAACTTTAACTTGTTTGTTGGCAGCAGCTGGTACTTTTTGCAAAGAATGTGTTCAGCTTTCGGTTCTGCTCATCTCTCCAAAATGATCGATATGCTGTACCGAGAAGAGCTGTCTTGCAGGCAGTGGTGAGTGTAGCAGAGAAATGTATTTGACCATAATGTAGATGGAGCAATTGGTGGCCCCTGCCCCATCTCTATTAAGCAGGAGAGACTCAGGACCTTTGGTGGGAGAGGGAGGAGGTGAGAATGGGGAGTAAACAATCAAAATTCTTGAAAACGATAATACAGGACAAGGCAGAAAAGATGGGCAGGGTTTACACAATGGTTAGGAAAGCAAAAATGAAAAAGCAGTCGTGTGATACACACTGGAAAAACAAAGGAACATCTCAGCAGTGAGAGAGTGTGAGGTGGGAAGAGGGAGAGGCTGCAGCCTCTGCTCAGAGCAGCACAGACAGAAGTCACAGGTGGTGACAAAACATTTCAGGTACATCCTCACAAGACTGAGGGAGCTGGAGACAAGGTACAGCACCCAAAGAGGAAAGAGTGTTTGGGAGGGAGTTTGTGGGATGAAGGACAGAGTCCTTGAAGTCAGTAGTGTTCTCAACCACTAGAAGCTGAGTGGGAAGCCATCTTTTTATTGTCTCAATACCTTCATATGCATTTCAGTCATGACAGGGCATCCTGGTACTGGTCTAGGAAAGAGTCTGAAAGGTATTTTAGCTCAAAATGGAAACATTCATTATTTTCTAGGTCTTTACTGAATTATCTGTCAACTGCACACCCTTTCTTTGATGAATTTTCTTCCTAAATCATGGAACTGAATTTATGAACTTTTTGGTGTAGACGCAGTTTGAGTTGAACTGTCATTCATTTATTTCTCATAAAAACTCATTATAGGCTGATAATTGACCCAATACTTTCCCCTGAATTTGAAATAAATGACACTGGAAATCATTTACCCAAATTCCCAAAGGTACTTTCACTTTGTAGGAAAATGAAAATGAAAAGATTTGCAAGGGTGCTTAAAGGACAATGCTGTAATTGACATTTGTGAAAAGTATAGGTTTCTCCAGTTCTTCATCTGAGTATTTGGAGAAAATAATGAGTGCAAGTATTTCACTCATTTTGCTTTGAATTACGAAGTAAATAATTTGTGTAGAGCTTTCTAGATTATAGAAATCCTGTGGAACCGTTGAAGTGCAGAGGAAGAGATTAAAAAATGCAAATTTCTGTTTCAGCTGTCATATCTGTTGTTTTGAGCATGGCCTCAGTTAAATTAACAGCATTCATGGATCATCCAAATGCTGAACAACCATTGGGTGCAGCAGTTCCAGAGGGCTGGAGGTGGTGATGCTGGGCTCCTGCTACTCTGACCTTTCTGGGATTTGGAATCCAGCCTCAAGCACCATCAGTTCATAAAAGAGGATATCTTGAAAGGAGACTCAATGGGGACTTGGACCACAATGATCTCTTCCGTGTGACACAGCTCTCTTGCCAACAAAGAGTGAGGGAGACAAAGCCTTCCCTCACTGCCCTCCTCTGATCCATGAACTCACCCTGAACTCATGCCAGAGGATCTGCCGGGGTGAGAGAGGAGCATGGCACAAGAAATATGGAAAACAGATGCTGATCTCCCCACTTCTCAAGTGCAGAGGAAATTTTAATTTGTATGTTCCTTCTGCTAGTTATGCTGGTTCTGCAGTAAACAAAAAGGCATCCAGGTTGATTACTTAAAGACAAAGTCTTCCCATCTAAAGAGATACAGTTCCACAAATACAACTTGACACTACTGTGGAAAAGAAATATTGTACTTGAGGGAAATAGATCATCTTCAGCTGACTGTAAACCTGTTTCAAAGGTTAAACTGCTCACTCTTCCTTGTCAGTTTTCAGTTGAAACATCTTGATAGGTGGGAAGAAATATTTATTTTAGTTGAGGTCTAGCTCAAGAAAGCATCTAACTGAACTTCAAAATGAAAATTTAGGGTCAGACTGAGAAAAAAATAACAGATTTTTTCAGTTGGAGTTCAGTTCAGCACCTGTCTTTTCCTCTGCAGTTATGACACACTTCTCTCCAGATTTCTCTCTTTGACTGAATAGATGAGTTTTAACTGATTTCTCATTGTATTACGTTACAGGTTTTCTATTGGGATCTTTTTTATCTTTGCACATTTTGGATATCTCTAGTTCCCAGTGTACTATTCCTCTGCTCTCAAGAGGTATTTGCAGTTTCTGTCCATTTGTTCTGAGTGAATTTCATTAAGGCTTTTATATGTTCTGTTCCCTAAATCGCTGAGGCTAACTTGCCATATTCCCAAAGCATATTTTGCCCTGCATTACTCTCCTGCCTGACAAGTCCCTTTGCATAACAAGTTTTCAGTTATATGCTGGTGATCTTACAAAGTCTAGATATGAATTAATTTTGAGACGTTTTAAATGATAACAAACCCAAAGAGTTTTCATATACCCTTCCATCTTTGCTATCAATTCTTTTTTAAAAACCAAGTTTAACTGAAGACATTTCTTCTTTTTAAAGCTTTCTGTTTCCACCAATGATTCATTCTTAGGCCCACCTTTTGGTCAGGCTCTGGAGATCCTAAAAGTGAAGACCGTTGTGTGGTTGTTTAATTCCTAATTTCATTTCTAATTAAACCAATATCCTCTCTCTCCATGTGTATGCATGTCTGTTTGCCTGAATCCATGATATCTCCTGTACTAACTCTGCACTGGTGCTCCTGCAGATGGTGATGGCCAATAGCAGATGCCTTGGTTAGAACACAAGGGCAAGGCCAACATGTAATGTCACTTTCCCAACACACCTCCTCAGCCTCCAGCAAGCTACTTCTCAGAGACTTCCTGGGACAGAGATGTCTTTGAATTGAAAGGTCCCAGTAGGACTCCTCTCTCAGAGATTTGTCCAGTTGGTTCTTCAACTCATGCATTCACAAAATCCTGTAGCAAGAAGTTTGAAAACATTAGATATGTATTATATGATATTTCAGCCCAATTATCTTGGATAGAAGTATACCCAGGTACTCAATTCAAGTAAACAGACAAGCCTTTTCCTTTAATTTCTTGTCTGTTTTCTGTGTTTCTTGGCCTTTTCCCCCTTAAGATAACTTTTTTATAACTACTAAGGACGTAAAAGCCCTGAGGAGAACCCAGCTGAGGAAAGCAATTTAGTCAGTTTACGCAGTTGAGAATTTAAAAAAACACAACCTAGACAATTATCCCAAGAGAATCTATACTTTTGCCCCATAATGTAGTCAGACAAACATACTGTAGAAGAATAGATTAAGATATGAAATATTATTAAGCTGCAGCGAAATATTTACATTAGTTTTCACTAGAATATATTTGATTTACTTCTCCTAAATGTATGTTCAATGGACACAGCACTCAACCAATGACAAGTCATAAATTACCCATCTCAGGAGGCACACCACACTAGGCCAGGTTTGGAGACAGCCTGCCAGCCACAGAGCTGCCTCCTGTCTCCTCCTGAGTTTGGTGGGAGCAGCGGCTAGTTGGAAAGTTAAAAATATATTGATACCTTTCCCAGTGAATCAAAATAAGTCACGAATACCAGCTGCTGCTTCCTCACTTCCCACCTGTTCTGGTACGCATACATGCCCTGATCAAACTTGAAGTCTGGCCAACTCATATAGGAGTTCTCCTTCTTGCTGCCTAATCCCTGTGTGCTTGAGCTACTACTGTTTCCCTCCAATTTTGGCATCACAGTCCATAGTCCCATTAAAGTTCAATCCTCAGAGCACTGAACAGTCTCTCCTCGTATAACATTAGCTAGAATCTGTTCATATATTGAGTTTTTAACTTGTCTGCCAAAGAATGATTAATCAGTTCACAGGAAACTATGCCTGTTTGAAGAGGGAATTCTTTGCCCTGTATTCATGCAAATTGTGAAATATTTTTCCATTGCCAATCCTGAAGTATTTGCGGGTGGGTGGCATAAAGAAGGGAGGAATTATATGAACACTATAAAATATATTTTAATAACTTAGGAAGTAAAAACAAATGAAACTTTGTCTATAATATTTGAGTTTCTTCTAAAAATATGTCGCTGTAATTTCTAGTTTCACTGGTTACATGGATTTTGATCTACTCCATTTACTGCCTTTTAGAAAAAGATTACAGCAGCCTTGGGGTAATTTAAAAGTGATGAAAGAGATGCTACAGAATCTTTGTTTCAAATATTAAGTGTACATGATCTGATCAGATTAGCTATAAAGCAAACGTCCCCTCCAATGTTGCACCTTTCCCAGCTTTTATTATCCACTTGAGCATACTGATTTTCTGAAAGAGAGAATAAGTTTCCTTTTTTTTTCTGAGTACAAACATTTTCTGGTAATGAACGATGTCATGGAGTTAGTAACATAAGTCCTTTGTATGCTCTTTAAAACGTTGCACAGCATAAGTATCAAATCCTAAACCAGTTTCTTTTACTTGCATAACAAAACTAAATTTTGCATTCATTATGCTATCCAGACATATACCTTTGTAAGAGTCTAACCAGAGACAGAGAGTACAGGATAATCTCTAACAGATTAACCAGAGGATGGAATTGAATCCACACAATGAAAGCCAATGATACTTTCCCAAAGACAAATTGCCATTGTATTAAGGGACTGGAAAGCACCTGCAATTCTGGTGTATGTGTGTATGGGAGACAACAGCTAGTAAAACCACTGATTTTATCCTTGTCATGATGTTTCCAAGGATTTAGAAATAGTAAGCATCTATTTTATATTTTTTTCCAGCAAAAGATGAGGGCAAAAGTTTCATAAATCAGTGACTAGACTTCCAAGGACAGTATATGAAGAACATGATCACAAGTTAACTGTAAAATGAGTGAATGATAGAGATTAGAAACCATTTAAATTGATGGGCCACTTTATCCAGAAAGTATATGGAGCAGCAAGAAGTACTCAGAAGTGCACAGGAAAAATAAGCAAATTTATTGCTTATGCAAACATTTATTCAATTCATGGGAAACCATCAAGGGTAAGAAGATGGCTGAAGTGCAACATACCACCCTTTTTTTCAGAAAGCCTTGGGATATACCATAAAACTGTAAACAAGATATATGAGAAGCTACACTTAGTTTTGGAAAGGCCTACCTTTGAAGCAACTGAACTATGGGTGGGGAACTGCAGCAATATATTAACATTCAATTGGTGTCCAGTCTGTAAATTTAAGTGGAAATTGAAGCACATTCTCTGTGACACAGCAGTTGCATTAAAGAAAAGGAATCTGCTAAACAGGCTTGTGTATTCAACAAGACATTAAGACCAAGAATTAGTCATCTTACAGTGTAAGTCAATTAAAGGGGCTGCAGTGCTCTCTTGGGTCCTGCTGATTCTTTCTGATGTGAATATTACCTCTTTTCATTCCTGCTGCATACATATAGAGGGATATCAGCTGGGGAAAGGTTTACAGGAATGAAGGAGCAGGAGGGGGGTATGAAATGAAAATTTTCTTTTTACCATGAGAAATAGAGTAAGGTAAGGGAGTTCATGGGTAAATAACTTAATTTTTGAATTTACAGATTCTATCTCCGGTATGTCTGTCAGCGTCACAGTGTTTGCACCACACATTTGCAAATGGCTTATGAACATAACTCTCCCACTGCAGTTAAATTACTTATAATATATCAAGGCAGAAGTACATCTTTAGGAAGCTCTGAGAAGTGGGCACAGAGAGCACAATAAAAAGGTGGTGTAAATTTTGCTAGGAGCACTGGATAGCTCTGAAATTACCTTCCAATTTAGTTGTTTATTCGTTTTTTTATATAGAAGCTGAAATGTTCATACAGAATCTGCTTCAGAGAAGATGACCTTGGGACATTTGGAACTGAGGCCAGAGAAGAAATCAGTGGGTAAAGAATAATCAGTATGGATTTACTTGTAATATTGCAGTCACTTTAATTTTTGGAGTAAGGGTTAGAAATATTTTTAGGAGAAGCAACAGCTTTTAAATGAGGGGTGTGCTGGTTTATTGACCACCAAATCTGACAACATGGAGGGAACTGTGAGCACTCAGGGAAAGACAAAATAATGAGCCAATGTTGTGGAAAAGACAAAAACCCTGTGATGGAGACCCTGGTGAAATGGGAATGGCTAGGCCATCAAACCAGAGTCAGGATGAGAAGTCTGAGGAGTGCAGACTGGCACTGAACTGGAATGAGGTCCCAAGGACTTGAGTCTGGAACATTCCTCATTTTATATTTTTATAGCTGGCTTAGTCTGCTTCAGTTGGCACTCATCCACACCAAACTGTATCTTGTTTTAAAGACTCAGACTATGGGTCTTAAAGACCCAGTTTTCTAATTAATTTTCCGTCTGTTTTCTAGCAGTTTTCTCTAAACCATGTTTCCTTGGCTCATTGAGGATATCATCCCTGTACATGACCAATATGAAAAGAATCTGAATTCTGTGATTACATTTTCACTTTTTGCATAGATTTCAGTCTCTCTTTGCACACCAAATCCTGCTTTTGGGATGAATTAGGAATGTGTGATGAAACAGGCCTATTTTTTGAAGGATCCTTGCTTCAGTTGTAGCAAAAGCTGAAAGCTATGTAGAGAATGGAAAATAAATTGGGGGAAAAGAATGAATAATGATCTCCTGGCTGAAGATGTTGAAATCCATCCAAGAGACTGGGCTATAAATGTACATCTGCCAAAAATTTCTCAGTGTGATCCTGGGCAGGTCATTCACCCAAACTTCTCGCAGGTGTTCTGTGGTTGTGTTTCTTACCCACTGTTAGGTATCGGTATGGCTGGGCTCATGCTGTTTTGTTGCAGAAGTGCCAAGTAGTGACAAGTCAGATTGCAGGAAGTTTTGTTATTTAAAGGATTTGAAGATTATGGAAGACAGATTTGTTCCAAATCGGTGTATATTCCTTAGATTAGGTAATTCCTGGCAGGTCAATTTTTATTGAACAAGTGATTTCACACTGTTTAAACAGAGTAGTTAATTTTGAGGTTGTACTATCATACAAGAACTCTATCAGCTTTTTAAACACTTGAAGCACCATAAAAAAAAAAAAATGGAAAATCAAACCTCAATTTAGGCATTTGATATTCTCAAAATTCAATGCTCCTGTCAGGACAAAATTTCAGTGTGCACTAGAATAGAACCATGTTTTCAAAAACCCTGCTTTCAAGAAAAGCATCTATTCTGGAAGACAAGATTTCATTTCTTTCCATCACTAGTACCCTTCACAATGATAAACCAGTGGTGTGGGGTCTCAAACTCACATTGCTTTATAGTGTTGGTGTTCTAAAAATTTAGGGCCCTGAAGTCTCAAACTGGCCACTTTAAATCAATGGGGCTTTTTTTCCCTTAATGGATATGTGCCTTGGCTCTCCAGCCAAAAAGTGAGGCTAATAAACTCTCAGGATTTTTCTGGGAATATTCAGAAATAACAGTAACAACTGTAATGGAAGAGCCCAAGAAGAAGTTAATATTTTTAACTTTTAGCAGGATTTGGATGTGCAGTAAATAAGACCTGGGGCCTGGGGCTATACTCTGTAAAATGAAAACTAGCTTGTCAGTAATTAAGTATAAGCTATTTTGTTCCCTGATGCACCTGAAATGGCACAGGCAAAGCAGTATATGACCATGCACTAAAGCAGTATCATAAACATTAACCCCAAAGAACTGAGCTGAGATTTTACAAGGAATCAAATTCTGGTCTCTGCTCCGTGAAAGTTCACAAATTAGGAGAGATTGCAAATTATAAAGCTTAATATTACTGCCTGAAGAATAATTACAAAAATTATTTCAATTAAGTTAAGGTTTCCACAGACTCTTCTGCACTCTTAGTAAATTTGGAGGAATAGATATGTATAAATTACATTGAGAGAAAATAGTCTTTATTTACTTATGGCATGCTTGTCTTTCGAACCATTTTTTTCAGGCTAATTAATGAAACCTGTAAAAAATATGTGCTCTCCCAAAGTTTCCAGTGCCAGCGGATTTCAGCAGGAGTCTTTCCTGTCTGCAAATCCTTATTTATTAATTCTAGGTCCAGCTGTAGACTATGGAATACAGTTACAGAATTTGTGATATGCTATATAGTCAAAAAAATTTTCATCATATTGAAAAGAACACACTGTACAAGTAACAAGTCCTCAAAATGAAAGTTTTTTCAGGCTTTTAAATTGTAAATTGAGTATAACTGCTGAAGAACTGTTGAGAACAGGCAAAATCTGTTAAATTAAATGAAAGATACTCTTCTGAAAAGCCTCTCTACCTTCTTAATGAATAAAAAGAAGTAACTTTCAGGGAACCCCAAAGGGGCCAGCACTCAGATTTTCAATGCCATCCAAACCTAAGGGAGAAAGGTCTTTTTTTTCCACTCACCCATTTCTCTTCCTGAAACAACAGAAAACTTCAGTCTAAGCCTTACCTAAGAGTTAAGAATATTCTCAAAAGATACTGATTATTTTTATAAGCACAATGGGAATTTAAGGAAGCTTTTAGAAGAAACTATATCCATCTTTCAAAAAAAAAAAAAAAGTTTGAACTATCAAAATGCTATTAGTATAAATTTTGTTGTTGTTACTAGTATTATTAATACAGTGTTAACAGTCTCAAATTTGTTAAATGAAGACCTGTTTGAATATAGACTATTTGTATTCACTTGAGGATTAGCTAGCTATAAGACATTATTTATGCAGCAGACCTTCTAAAATAGGATAGAGAATATTATCCTTTTCTGAATTTTTAATAATTGTATGTATGTCTGTAGGGACTGTTTATGTTAAATAATTGCTTTAAGAACTGCAAAAATATGAAGCACTTAATTTGGAATTACTTATTTATAAAAACATGCATGTTTGGACTAACTTGAAACAGAATATGAACTTCTGTCAAAAGCTAATTGAACTAAATAAATATCTGATAAAAAACAGTGAATACAGGAAAGACCTGAAATTGGAAGTATCCTGACATGGAGCACATGCATCCCGCTGCACGCACATGGACTGAAGAAGCTGCCAGCACTGCACCAACAATGGACAGCAGCAGTTCACATGCAACTTTGGGGGAATCCTGGACAGATGTTCTCTCTTTTGTGAAACTGTGGAAGGAGGAAGGTAAATTATCTTCAAATGAAGCAAACAAAGAAAGCACACTTCTTATGTTTCACCTTCAGTTCTTTTCCTATCTTAGAACACTCCACTGCATCTTTCAAGTAAATAATCAAGAAGACCAAGAATGGAGCTGACTGACAGCATCATGAAATATTACCTGCTGTTTCACTGTAACTTCTGTGATACAAGAGTATCACCTTAGTACCATCACCAAAGTAAAAAGAGCCAGACAAAAATCATGAAAACCTGATTATATTTATCTCTTTCTTCTAATGATCTAAGAAACAATATAATGTAATTTCATTTTAAACACCAGCAGAATTTCCTGCTGAACAGTAAAATAACCCAGACTGTAACCTTTAGTAGATGTTACAGGAGTTTCATTTTCTTCATATAAGGTTTTCTGACTTAAGGCAGTTACTCAGACAACTGATGAACTAAATTTATTTATTCCTTTTGACTTTACCTGCCTTATTTATGATCCTCTCATTTGAGTTTTATGCATAATATCTAAGAGGGACTGACTGACAATAATGGGCTTCTCTTGGCTGACTGTGCTGCTACACCACAAAACAGAAGTCAAGTCATAATTTGAGTGAAATGTGCTTCATTGACTTAGGTGGAGGAAACTTCCCCCTCTCAGAAGTCACGTCAGTCTCCTAATTGAGTCTTTTATTTTATCGGGGAAGTCAGTAGCAAATGCTTTGTCTCTTTTCTAGTGCTGGAAAGACTGTAGTTGGTACACCTTACTGTTTTGCTGCTTTCCCCCTTACAATATCCCTCCAAACCTGGGAAAGAAGTTAATTAACCAAAGTACTGAGTCACACTTCTGAGTGGCTTTTGAGAAAAGTAGTGTTTAAGATCCTGTCTTGACACTTTCTGTTTCTCCAATAGTTAGGTAACTTCTTGGTACGGCACTAGGTTAAAACTACCCTTTGTGCTTTGCCAAGGCTGTTTTAATAGGATGTTGTCCATATATAACATACATGGAGGCTAACAGCAGAACTCAGAGCAGTCTGGCTTACTTTTTACTTTATATGATTAACATTATAAGCAGATTTAGTGCTGCTAGGTTCTGTGGGAAAAATCCCATTGCACTCTGACAAGTGTTTCATAGTTGTTTGTACTGACATCAAGCACTAATTGGTTTTTGGCACTTTGGGGGACATTTGAATTCAACCATCCACTCTGCAGATTTTTCTGGGAGAGTACTCTGGAACACCACACAGTCTTCACACAGATAGCCCCCTAATTAGCGTCTCTGGAGGTACTTTCCCACAGGTACCAGCAGAGCATGATGTTGTCTGTGTAAGCAGGAAGCTTCGGGCTGATTTAAAGTGCTTTTTCTCAATACAGAGAGTACCTCAGAACTTTTGCTTCACAGCTGGACTTCTGCTAATGAATACATGAAAAAAAAATGTTATTTTTTATTTGTTAGAGAAATAATTATTTGTTAGAGAAAAGTCTAGCTAAAATCTTGGTGCTTTAAAGGCAGGACTTTTCAGTTTGAGCTCGCATCACCTAAACCTGCCAGGTGAGTAATGTACTGTGTCTTTGCTCAATGCCACAGAAAGAGACTGATAATGCCAGTCAAAGGATAAGACGGTGTGGCAGAGTACATGTGAGAGATGTTACTCATGATGAACACATGAAGCATTTAGCATTTGAGTTGTCAATATGGGAGTACTAATTTTGAGATCCATCTGCCTGGGTCTAGAGCTATAAGGAGCTGACAGGTACAACAGGGGGCTTTTCAGGACACCTACAAGAAGTTCTTCCACTCATCTGCCTTTTAGCCTGTCATATTACATGCTATGTGCAGGCATCCTGGGAAGACTGGTCTCCAAAGGTGTCTTATATGAGCAAGTGTAAAGGCTGATTTCTCAACTCTTCACACCCTGTGTCATGCCAAGACAAAGAGACTGCTAATTCAAGATAATGAACAGCCATACACATGACTTTGCAGCTCCTGGAGAGGAGAGGTTATAGGGAGAATGGGAAGAGGATAAGAGCTCTGGGATTAAATCTGTGCCTTCTGGCTGATGTGTCACATCACGGCAGATAGCAGAAGTAGGAAGTGAAGCTAAGATTTGATGAGGGGGCTTATTTTGTCATGCCACCAGACTGCTTACTGAAAAATGAAGTCGAGCCTTTGTTTAGGCCAAAGGTGGTGGCTCAAGGTGGTGGGGGTCAGCTGTGCACCACGTATTTGGCTTGAGGAAAAATTGGGGTACAGATGGGAGGAAAATCTTTGCACACAAAATGTTCCACTTGCAACTAAGCCAGCTTGGACTGCTTTGTGCTGGGGAAGAGACAGAGTGTTTATAGGGTAGCCAAGAATGGAGGCCAGAAACTTCAGCATTGTCCTGCTGACTGTCCAGATTTTCAGTGACGTAATGGCACAAATCTTCTCTCAAGAATGAGCTCTTTTGCTGCCTGATCTCCTGTTTTCATCCTATGTATAGCACGAAGCATATGCTGTGGGAATAGAAACAAGAAACAAGTCTGTCTTCTTCATTTTAGATACTATTGCCAGTTTTCTTCAGGGGAATACAGCTGCAGATGTAGGTATACTCAGTAAGGGGGCTGAAGAAATGGAAGTTCCCCAAGTTGTAAGTGATGGAGAGCACTTGCTTCCCCCAATCTCTGTAGATAATGAAGCAATAGCAGTGTGAGGAACCAAGAAAGAGTTTCTGCTTTATTCTACTTAGCTATAAGATTGTGTAAGCAAAATCAGGCTGCCACTACTACTCAGAAGAACTCACAAAAGCCAGAGGCTCAACACATAAAATACATCAGGGAAACAAAACAACAAAGTAGGTGATAAAGTAAAGTAGATGATGATTAGTCAAGTTGTTTTAGTAAGACAAAAAAAAAAAAGTTGTAGAAAACTCCTTTGTTAATAATAATTTTCCTCTTTTTAATTTCAGAAAGGCTGCTGGAGAACCTTCAGCAGACTAGATAAATATGTTACGAAAACCAGCTGAACAAAATACTTTCTTTCCATACGTGTGAATCTACTTAAACCCAACACAGAAAACATAAATCCTAATGAAAACAAAGTACAAGTATGGAAAATTCTAATTCAGACTTTAATTGTGCTGCATCTGCAACAGCTGTAATGTGGCTACCAGAGAAAATAATTTACTTCTGCTCTCGGAGCTGAACTTCTTTTTTTCTCTCAGTTTTACCTAAAAGAATATGGATGCAATTTTCTTTTTCTGAATGCAGATATTGCCACTGAAGTACCTCCAAATTCTTTCAATTCATCAGGCACTGAAACAGCTGTTTACAAAGCAGTCTTTTGTCATCATCTAAAGATCTCATGAGACAAGCAGGAAAATTTGGTTTACATTCACAGTGGGAAAAAAGGCATGATTGTGAAATGTGGAAGAAAATGGTCTTTAATATAAGCCATTCCTTCTCAGAACAATATAACTGTTCAGAGTTAAGTGTTTCAAAGAAAATCTAAGAAAGTTGGTATACTTACTTGTGACTTATGCATTTTGTTCTTTCCTTTTCAAGGTTTGTGAAGGACAAACTCTCCTCTTTCTAAGTGGGAAGGATGACTCAAAAGGAAGGATGTTCACTTAGGACCTGACACATCTGGGACGTGTTCCTTACTCCACTGCAGATTTATTGCAGGAGTTTACATATGACATCCAGACCAAATTTGAAACGAATGTAAAAATGCAACACTAGGGCATCACTAACATTCATAAAGTCCTTGCAGTTTTAAGCACTGGTAACTTTTGCCAGTGCATAGGTGATATTCTCAAGCAGTGATTGGCGTGTTGAAAGGATATGTTACCCAAGGAAAAGAGCAGCTGCAGAACAAAACTTTCTGGGAAGGCTATGTGGTTTTTTTATTAATGTAATGTTTAGACTATAATTCTGGGCTTAGATTATCACTGTGCCTTATTAAAAGTAAAAAAGTTGACCTATATCTCCCATATACTGAGAGATAAACACCAGGCTCTTGGATGTGTTGCAGTGTGTTGCTCACAGTCCATTTTTGAAGATGTTCTGTTTGTTCATTTTTTTCCTAAACAATTAAAACATTAATTATGTCCAATAATGAAGAAAGATATCGAGAAGCTGACTCTCTAAGCCAACTGGCACGCAAGAGAATGAAAACAAAAGTCTCATTTATTCTGTGTACTTTCCGGCTGGCTGCATTATAAACCTTCACAGAATTACAGGATTGTTGAGGTTGGGAAGGACCTTTGGAGACAATGTGTAAAAGCAGAGGTTCTTTGAAGCTGTGGATTTTACTCACAGGCTATACCTAAACTGCAGGAAAAGCAACGACCTCCCAGCTCCCACACCCTTTTGTCCAATCTACCTGCATCCTGATTTGATGACAGGGTGAGATTTAGGTGTGTACTTTTTTCATCCTCACTTCCCTGCTGCCATTTACAGGAAGAAGCCCTCAGAATAACTCAGGCTGACAGGACCCTTTCCTCATTTGTGAAGTGAGGAAAGTGCAGCATTACCAAACAGCAACACTCAACGTGTTTTCCAAGGATCTAAGCCTTACAAAAGTGTCAGAGGAGCAATCATTTCTGCTCAATTCATTTCTTTCACTTCGTAGTAAGTAGTACATAAACTTTATTTAATCTTTGAGCCTCCTACATTTCATAACATGGAGCTTTTCTGTAAGTCTGGCTCTTATGTGTTCTGCTTTCTATCTCATTTCCAAACTCTTTGCCACTGTGAGTACATTCACCAGGAAATGAGAGAGGTCTGTAAGGGGGGCATTTTTCTTCATCCTGTTGCTGAGGAGGATGTCCTGTGGGTCTGTGATCTGCAGCATAGGCACAGCCCTTCCCAGAGCTACAAGAGTTGCCATGACCCTGACTCTCCCAGCATCACTGGAACAGAAACAGGACTAAGCTTCCTTCTTCCAAAGATAACCTCTTTTTTTTCCAAATGCAGGCTGATGATAACGTCATATATGATACATTGTAAATCTACACATCACCAGCCAGAATGAAGTCCCAGAAGGGAATTCATTTTGTGGGAAAAGACTGAGAGAGCTATACTCTTTCTCAAGGGAGAGGAAAACATTTCATGCTGAGCTAAAAGCTTGCGTTGTTATTTTTAGTCATACTAATAAACATTCTGTGTTGGCAAAGATAAAAGCAAGGACATGAGAAAAGAAATACATGAACAAAAAACCATGTCATGTTGAGGAAACAAATAGGTAGAGTACAGAGAGGGTCTAAGGGAGTTAAAATACAAACAATTTCCTACATTTTATGGGAATATTCTGTTTGTTGGTTTTATTCCAGTACTGAGTAAAACTGAAAATGAGCCACTATTTATTTATGAGGGAGGGCAAGCATTTCTTCCCGTTCTGTTAGACAGCACATTTTCTGTCTGCACATCTCATGTCTGCAGCTACAAGATTCAGACCAGATACAGTTTTCATTTAAATAAAAAAAAAAAGTGAAGGGAGAAGGGAATATGACCACCAGGAATATTTGCCATAGTCTGGTCAAAGGGAGGCTGCCCAGAGATTTAGCAAGCTTTGGTGTCCAAAGACATCATAAGGAAATTCTGCAGAGGAGCAACCATCTGTTGGGAAGGCTGGTGGGAAAACTTCTACCAAAGCATAATGTGGATGGAGAAGTAGTGTCTGCTTGCTGCTTGAGTACAATGAGGAAAAAGAAAAGATGAATATATGACTACGTGAGGGAAAGGAGCTTTGCATTATAGTCACTGATAAAAAAAAATATTTTGTCAGGTATGCATGCCAGAAAAACCTGAAGGCTTGTCCAGTGAGGCAGCTCTAATGACATTGCCTGATGTATTTCACAAATTGCATCCAAGAAACAGCTACGTTTTACAGTCAGTCTCTGAAAAAAAAAACCATAAATGATTGATTCAGTCTAAATTAATTCTTTAAAGTGGGCAACCTGTAGAGCATGAGGACATTCCATGAATGGAGAGGGTCTTCACCAGAATTAAAGATTGCTGAAGCAAATTTCAGGTCTTCAGAGTAAAAGGCTTACAAGGACACTTAAATCCTTTCTGTGATGAAAATAATAATATCCTCAGTGAGTTATAAAAAGGAAGTATGATCTAAAACTTCATAATTATAATTTATGTTATAATAATAACAACACAACTATGGATTATTAATGTTAGCAAGACATTTTTTACTGTTTCACAGAGTAAAACTTGAAAATTGAAGGTTTGCAGGTTAGAAGAACATGAAATTGATTGGAAAAAAACCTTAAGGACCCAAAGACCAAAAGTCATATTTCAGGAGGTTCCTTAAATGCCATTCTAGGTCCAGAACTATTCATAGTTTTCCATATTACAATCAACATTGACCTCAGGGGATAATTATGAGACTTTCCAAAGCTGAAAAGATTACTAATGCTTGGAAAGATAGAAATAAATCAAATAATTAGGATGACACTCAACAAAAATAAACAGTTCTCCAAACAGGATATATGGCAATTACAAATGAAGTTATTTCATCAATCAGATACTTCCTGTTGCACCACTGGCTAGAATTGCTTACAAACTTAACAATTTTTTTGAGTAAAAAGTTGTGATTGTAAATGTATAACATATGATGACCTAGTGTTTGTAAGCTTATTCCAGGCAAAATTCACATGCTAATTTAATCAGGCAAATTAGCTTTGTGAAAGCACTGACTCTGCAGTCCAGATTATGAATGTTCTTTTTATTACCAGGTGATAGAAAAGGAGCTAAAATTATAACAGGCAGGAAAACTTTTTATAAAATCCATCATACATGCATTCCAGTGAGTAGAATGTGGCAGGCCAAGGAAGAGTACGTGATGGGAAGAGTAGGGATTTCTTCATGGCTTTTCATGAGCTGCACCCTTTTATTTGTGTGGTTTGCACAGGGCATAACAGAAGCATGCAAAGTTGAGAGAATGACTTATGTTTTTAATTTGATTGGTAAAATATTGTAATTCGTAATCACTTCTTGCATCCCACATGTCCCCCAAGCAGTCATTTAATTTAATCTTGTTGAAAGTTGAGTGGAATTTCACCCTACTTCACTCTAAAAAAAAGATCTGACCCCAGGTTGGAGATACCATAAACTAGAGAGCAAACTGTTGTGCAGGTAATTAATATTTGTCAAAGGCAAAGACTATAAAATATTTATTACTTAGATGTCGCTTGTTTTCTTCCTCCAGCAGTTCAGAGCCCATGTAGTTAAGCACCAGCAGAATGATGGATACATGTGCCATTCTCAGCATTTACACGCAGGCAGTGATTGATTAGGCACGAGAAAGGAAAGGAGCAGATAAGTCTCACATCCAGACAAAGCCATTCAATTTAGTAAGGAAGCAACGAGAGCAAGAAAAAGTTCAGTGGGTCTTTGATTAAATTCACAAAACCAAAAGGTTGTCAGTCTACATCTGAGATAAAGAGCAAAGTCCATACTTTTTCTAAAAAGTTCAGAATTAGAGGAAAGGCATCTTTATGCTGAGGTTGAAGGGGAGAATTGGTAAATGAATAGCTTCTTGAAGACAATCAGATGCTAAAAGATCAGAAAAAGGGAAAAGTTTCTGTACCTCTTTATTTTCTATGGTGAAATTATAATAATTATTTGATGTATACTATAAAAATATTCTTCAGAATATTCTTATTTTTTCCCCCTCCTATTCCCTCTGAATTCATCATGAGCAACTGGAAAACTGGTAAATTTATGACATCAGCGGCAATGCAGCTGTTTCCTTGAGGGAGAAACGATTATTAAACTAGCACCTTGTTTTTAATATACTAGGGACTAGAAAAAATAACACAATTTAGAACTTTGTTTTCTATTTTTTAACTCTTTTATGAGTTACAATTAATTCTAATACCTGGAATGGCAGCTGTGAGAGGGAAAAAAAGATGTTTCTGTTAGAGACTCAAACTGTGATCTGTTTCGGAAAAGCATGAGATAGCTCCCCAGCCAGTTCTTAGTTAACCACAGAAACTTTTCTAACTGAGCCAGGAATTACTAAACTTGACAGTAAAGATATATAAAGTGTATAGTAAAATAATATAATCCTTTTACCACCCAGAAATTGCATTTAAAATAATTAATAGTTTACTTTGGAAGGGTCCTCTAGAGGCCATCTGATCCAAACTACACTCAAACCAGGACTAGCTTTGAAGGTTAGTCCAAATTTAAATTCAGATTAGGTTGCTTGGAACCTCAGCTGTAATGTTGTTGATTCCAGCTCTGGGTTACTCATTCCAAAAAGCGCAACACCAATCATTAACACCCGGAAGAAGTGTTAATTGAAAGTCTCTTATGTGTTACTTCTAACTCTATCCTTCAGATACAATGAAATTATGGAAGACGACAAGGGTGCAAAACTGTTGCTGAAAAAAACTCCAAAAGTCTGCTTGGGGTAGGTATTTCACAATCATTCAGGATTTAAGTGGGAGTGGTGTCCATCCTGCTGGAGGACACTTCAGAGAAATACCATGCAGCCTAGCAGCTCTAAGAGGGAACTGTGGCTTGAATATCCCCGTGCTTTCCTCTAAACTTCTCTGTATTAGTGCCAAACCCAAACTAGCTGAACTCTGTGTCACCTCCTGCAGCCCAGTTGCAGTCACCTTTCAGCATGCTCCAGAACACATAGGGAGAGGCGATCGCCATGCTCATAGCACTCCATGCGTTTGTCCTCCAGAGATGCTGACACGCCCTTCTAGAGTGGGATGGCCAGTCTTTAGTCTAGAAGTAGCTTCTTTTACAGCATTTATCAGAGATTTAATTTAGGCAAAGGGCATTAACTACCTCCTTCATCTTCTGTGCCTGTCCATGGAGTAGATTTTGTGTCTGAGACATATTGTCAATTGTTAACTCTATTTAGATATATCTAATCGCATTGTTCTAAAATCCTTCTGTAATATTTATTTCCTGTGTTGTTTGAATGGCTTCTACCTCCTTATTAATTGAAATTGCTCCTCTTACTTAAAATTACTGGGCCAATATTTAGCTCCCTGTATAATTTTCAAACAACAGTATAGGAAGGTTTTTGTCTTTAAAAGGGTCCAAAAACCTGTGTGCAAATATGTCCGTAAGATGCAATCCAAACAAGTTTTTGCTCTCACTGGGTGTTTATAAAACCGGAGCTTAGCAGCAGTGTTGTCTCAGCTGATCTAACGAGATTTCAGCAAACTATAGCTGTAAGACAGCCCCCGGTTTGTTCTTTACTGACTGTCCTTTTCCAAGTACTGCTTGCATTTGTGATTCCAAATGCTATTGATTTTTATCTGATATCTAAGAGGATTCAAAGCCCAGCACCTCTTAGATTGTATCTTCAGCTCTTAGCTGGTTATGTTGTATGAGTGATATTGATTTGAAGGAAAAGAAGCTAACAGCAGCACTTGTTTTTAAATCAAAAGTAGTATGTATCTTGAAATTCTACTCCCTTACATGGAAAGAAAATATGTGACCTGAAAAGTAATTTATTTATTTTCCACAGCAGTCTTAGTGAAAACACAGGGTCAAACTGTGTTCTGTGAGATGATGAACAACAATAGTTCATGCTCCAATCATTTCCAATAATTTACACTTTGGACTACACTTATGGCATGGGACAAGGGCTGATGGTTACACAGAGAGAATCCACTCATAACGAACAAAGCTTTCTATGCTCTTAATTAATCCAGTATTTTGTTACATGCAAACATTCGTGCTACTTCAGAGAATTAGTACTGTGCTGAAAATGAATAAAATAATAATTAGAGAGAAATAAATGACGCTGAGACTTTTGTTAAAGTAGAATAGCTATTTATGTATTTTGTTCAAGCCTTATTACACTGTAATACAAATGAACTAAAATACATAAGCTGCTGGTCTCAGATGGTGCAAAGCACTTCATGGGGGCAGTGCTACCTTCAAGTAGGGAATTCTGGAGGAAAAGTGTAAATGAGTGACATAGTTGTAGTTTGAATTGATATCCAAAACAGAGTGGTAGAGAGCCACCAGAAAGTACAGAAAAGTCACTCCGACTACAGATGTACTATGTAGAAATGAAAAAGCCTGAAACAGACAGCAGTTTTCAAAGTGTTGGTGAAATAAGGCAAGAGTTTGAAGGAACAGTCTAGGCCACACTATTGGTGCCTGTTTTGCAAGAAATATTCTGCCTCACATTGTAAACAAGGCTTTTTTCTGCCAGAGGATTTAATGGAAACCATCTTATGGGCAGCATCGACTTCTGAGCAGAAAGTTCAAACCTACTGCTTGAATAAGAGCTCAGCCAGTGCTTGTGCAGCTGAGCACTGACAGCTCTGGGCTCCTGGCACAAACTGTTGGGTGCTTCCAACCTACTGTCGCCTCATGCCTAAGCCCAGCAGTCTCTTTAGCCCAGGATGAAGTCAAGGCTGGGTGCCCCAACCAGCTTGGAAAGGAGACCTTTGAGGATGGAGCAGAGGAGCAGTGCCATGTAAGCCCCAGCTGACAGCACAACAATCACGAAACTTGTTAGAAGAGGAGAAGCCATGGCAATTTAGGAAGCCAAGGTAATTCTGATGATTTTTACATTCTCTGTAGGATGAAGTGTTCATGAAGAGAGAAAACATAAGTCTTCATGCAACTCTGGAGGAAACGGGAATATTCCAGTTGTTTGGACAGAATCTCTAAACCCATTTGGTTTTGAACATTCAAATTTTTTTAACAGTGCTTTTGAATGCATTAATTAATTCTTACACAAATACTTATAAAAGAATAAATTAACTAAATGAAATTATTTGCAAATATCTTTTTCATAGTTTCCTTGGCTATATCGTATCCATATTCATGTCTGTAATTTTCATCTGCAATGCCAGTTGCTTTGGCTGTTTCTGTGTCAAATAATTTGTCTTTCTCTTTCTATCACATAAACTACATGAGCATTTTTGAAATTGCTGTCCCATTTATTCCTTGATGGGCTATAATAGTACTAATCAATATTGTGTTGGAGTCCATTTGGCCCACAGTGCTGTCATTTTTGCAGCAAATGGGAGTAATTTGTTGCCTTGCTGTCTCATACAAAAATAAAAAAGAGATTTATAGTTTTTTATTCTTTCAGTTAACTCTGATTGTTCTTTGTGCAGAAAAAAAAAAAAATAAGAAAAAGCAGGGTTTGGCTTTTTCTTTCTTTTTTTTTTTTTTCCCCTACTAGAAATCAGCAATATATTTTCTGTAAAAATGTTGGATGGGAAGGGAAAAGCTGAAGAACCTCCTACCTGCTGGACACCTTAAAAATTTTTAAAATTAAAATTAAACACCTTAAAACTGACCATCTTCCATAAGTGAAGGGTTAGTCCTCATAGCTGCAAGAGTCGTTTCTGCTGTGTTCATTCTACACCCTTGGAACATCACTCTGGGCTTGACATAAATTTACCTGGCTCTCAGCTTTAATATGAATTGATTTGTTATAGACACATCAACTGCAAGGCAGGAAAGCATTTCCTACATGTTTTTTACAGTTTTTCCATTTTCTATCTTATTTCATACCAAATTAAATCAACTAAAATATTTGCTTTGTGGAAATAAAAACTATAAAGGCCAAAATAAACTTGTTTCCCAGAACCTTCCCAAGTTCTCCTGAACATTCATTGCATACCTCTGGATGGAATGTCAGATGGAGAGCAGGACTTTCAGAAAGCTAGATTGTGCAGAATTTTTCTGAATGCCTTCTTTATTTAACAATAAAAACTGAAAGGCGGACATCTCAAACTAGAGCCTTGAGCCCAAGCTTCTTTTTTCTGTTTCTCTTTCTGCACTACTCTGAAACATTCCTTCAGGCTGAGCGTTCTGCAAGGGTGCAGAGTCCCAGCTTCTGCAGAATCAGAGACCTGTCCATTTTGAGCTTGTTAATTTTGCAATTACAATGGAATACTGTCTCATACAAAGCATGTCTGTCTTTTCCTCTCTTCTATCAAAATTTTCCATTTGGATCTGTGGTGCCTGTGAATCTTTACAAGCCTTTTTCTGCAGTTTGTATGACTTAGGGCTTTTTCCACTACCTCCACTCTTCTGCCTCTGCAGAAAGCCTTCATTCAATGTCTCCCAGCTCAGATGGTCAACTTTACAAACTTGTGTGTACACAGCAGATTAACTATGGCCCATTTTCCCCAGTGCACTGGAAACATACAAGGTTTCTTCACCACAACACTGTATTCTGCTTCCTTACAGAGGCAAACAATATCATACTATTAACTTTCTAACATCAACTAGCTATTCTCAGGGTTCTTAGGCATTGCCCTCAGTATTTCATTATCTCTGCTTTTCATTAAGTTCTACTTCTGGTTTGGACACAGATCTGTATTCCATGCAAAAAAATATCTCCTTTCCTCTTTTCTTTTCTCAGCCTTTCCCCACTTTGGTATGTCATATAATCTTTATAAAAAATAATCTCCACAGAAAACAAAGACATTTAAAAGACAATTTTAACTGTTGTAAAATCTGTAGCCAAACCACATGATAAACCAAGTCTTTATGGAGTTGAATATCAAGAATTAATTGTTAATTTTCTGCCTCTCCCTCCTTCCTTAGTTTTCAGAGAGATTTTTGGTTATCACGTAACGCTGTCTCAAAAGACACATTCTACATGCTTTGTTGCATGTCTTTTAACCTCATCTCATATGAGATTTTTCTCATCTCCCCTTTGCAAAAAAAATTCTGTTAAAAGCAAAGCTTTGTTTCTGCCTGTGCTTTACAAATTTCTGGTGACTTCAGTGTGCAGGACTGCAGGCATTCTCTGACTTGATTAGTTTTCATTGATTGTTTTGAAGCTTTTGCTTACCAGTATGAACGCAGTACTTCAGTGTACAGCCATCCAAAGGAAGGCAGAATTACTCTTCATGTCCACAGGAAGGACTCTTCATCAGCTGGTGTGGATGGTCTTTTGACTAAGGTTTTTAGTGAAATCTGCTCATATAAGAATTTGGGACTGCACTCTTTTCCTTTTTCTTTTTTTTTAATTTGGCTATCAACAATATTGTGTCACATTAAGAAGGTACAAACTGTGTTAGGTCAACCTCTCTGGAATAAAGACGAAATTGTTAGGGGAATATTCTTGGAGAAGACCTACTGAGGGGAGCAGCAGAACCACAGCACACCATGGCAGCTTGCAGTTCATACCAGGAGAGAACATATTAAAAGAAGAGAGAGCTTGCATATGCTTTTTCCTTAGTAGTGATTTTTTTTTTAACTATAATTCCACATTTTTTTAACTATAATTCCACATTTTGAGTAATGGATTTGAATCTACAGTTGCTCTTTCTCTTTACCCTCAAACCCACATTTCCATGTGTCCATGCTCTGCAGCCTAGTAAGCAGGTAGAATAAATGATGTTTCTTCATTTATAAAGAAGATTTTATTGGTGGTAAGTCAGACATATACTATACATTCACGAACTGCATAAACTCATATTTTGATCTGGAAATCTTCACTACCAGAAGAAAATTGCCTTAAAAATACTTCACTTGGGCAGAAACTGGTGATTCTTGGGGACAGGTAAGACCTGATTCTGTGGATAATGTACTTTTATTCATAGGAATTATGGCCTAAAACCATTCCAATATCTTGAAAGTCTTTTATTGTTGTGAGACCTGCATCTTTCATCTGTTTTATACTTTCAAAGATTTCTACTTCACATTGGCAAAAGGAGCTGTTTTCACAAACCTTTTTAAACCAGACTTGGCATGAAAGTCAAGGAAAACTAGGTAAGCCAGGTCTTGGCACATGTTTAATAGTTTTAAGATCAGAAGGAGCTTGGCCTTTACAAATCTCATTTCAGAAGGGTTCATTTTTTTCCTTCCTGCTTCTGCAAATAGCTAATGTCAATCAGTCAAATGCACACCTAAATACACAGCTAAGCTATGAAATACATCTGTCAAAAGAGAGACTGAGTATTATGATTCTGTCTATTTGTCTTTGAATGCTAGTGTAGATGCAGCAGTCTTTCTCCAAATGTTGTCCAAAATGAAGCTTTTAGCTCTTCTTGCCTTTTGGACAGGCAATGTTATTTTTTCCATTGAACAGAAACAGGGTAAACCAAGACTGTACTAAAAGTTCCTAAGCGTTGGTGTCAGTTGTTTGAAAGAATTCTTGCGAGTATATTCAGGTTATTTGAGGGGCATTTCATGGGCCATAAAGGTTATTGTTTCTGCCAGAAGAAGGAAAGGGAGGTTTAGTGAAGGAAAGAACGGGAAAAGGTACATATTAAGGCCATTAGAGTAGAAGTCATAATAATATCAAGTAAGGGAGTCAGTAATTTTCAGAGATGTTTTGAGAGAGATTACAAGAAGAGCTTCAACTAATTTATTTTGAGAGAAGCACATAGAAAAATCCCAAGATACTTTTGTACCCAGTCATTTCTTGAAAGAGAGATTTTTCATACTACTAATTTTCGAGAAAGGTTTTCAATCACTTACCCCTAACTGTTCTTCTTCCAGGCTTTGTGCCCAAACGTTGTCTGTACAATCTTTACATGAACAAGAAAACACCATTCAGAGATAAATTGCAGAAAATTGTTTTTCCATTAACTGATAATGTTGAACTGACAATTTTGATGTCTAAAGGATAAAACCAGGAATGAAAACAAGTGCTTCATGCTATAGCAAAGAGCAAGTGGAGAGAAAGTGTCACTCTCCATTTGTTGAAAATCATCCATTTCTAACCAGGCTGGATTTGCAAACACCAAGGATGTCAGTAGCCGAAGACTGAACACTTCTATGCTTAACCATCAGGCCATTTTTTTATTGATGGAGTCAGATAGGAGAAAAAGAATGACAGCAAGGACTAATACAAGATAAAAAAACCTTTTTGAAGATGCTCAGAGGTTTTAAGTCTTCAAAATAATCCTGCTAGAAGTGAGTTAGTGTGCAGAAAGCTGTCCAACAGTTAAATTCATTCTAAAATTCTGCCAGTGTGGAACACAGAAAGCATGTGACTTTGATATAGCTTCCCGTAACACCTGTAGCTAAGGTTATCTGCCCCTTTCTAGGTCAGCGAGCCTATTTAAAATACTATCAACATTTTAACTTTCGGTGATAAAGTATCCCTCATTTGGTGCCTGGCATTATTTTTTCTAAGTTTGAATGAAAATATGACAATTGTATTAAATGACTCATGGCATAATATTTTGTCATTACCATACATCACAAGATTTTATTTTATGGCATTGTATTTTGTCAATTAAAGAAAGCATTTGAAATTAATCACAGGCAGGGACTAAAGTTTGCATATGTATATCCAAACTGAGAGAAATCAATTTCAAATGGTAAATATTAAGAGTATGAAGAAACATTGATATGCTTTCATAATTTAATTTTGTCATGTATCTCAGTGCTGTTTTGGAGTACGCAGTGTGCAAGCAAAAACAATGAGCAGAATTTCACTGTTTAAATGTTAAAATGTTACATTAATACAATGAAAAATCATTGTTTCCTTCTCTTTAAATTACAGTTCTCTGACAATTAGTAATTCTGTCCTGTTTTGTCAGTTTTTGCCAATAGTACCTCTCTTTGTTACTGTCTTAACAAAATCCTTGGACTTAGGTTTCCTGCCATTAATAATTAACTGCTGACAAAGCTCAATCAGAAAGTGTCAAACATAATTCAGCATTACTACATATGAAAAAAATTGACTAGCACCACTTTCTATAAGACTCTTCTTTGGAATTTATCAAGACTATTCTTGTCCATCCGACACAGGAAAAGAAGTTCCTGATTTCATTTATATTCTATATGCACTGTGGAGTTCAGCATCAAAAAGGAAAACTTCTGAAAGCATATTTAAATCAAAGGTAGCTTTCTAACCCAATCACTGCTGTAGTTAAATTCTACTCATCCCTCCTTTTGTCTTGACAGCCTAGGAATTCTGAGAAATTACATTACTTTCCTTCAAACTATTAAAATGCAATTTGCCAGGTATCACATATTATAATACCCAATGCAATCTGTATTATATCATTGTCATAAAGAAGGCATTTAAAGTAGGGACCTTCAAGCAACCAAGTCCAATGGGGCAAAGGGGAAAGAGAATTAAGTACAAAGGGAACATAATTTGATATCTGAAATACTGACTGTGCATAAAAAGGTGGATAACTCTTGTCACATTCACTGTGTTCCACTTGACTTCCAGCTGCCTGAGTTTTATGATATTAAAAAAAAAGAGGAGAAAACCAATATTTTGAGATTATGACTATTTCTGAATTATTTCAAATGAGTCAGACAGAAAATGAAACATAAGGTGAAAAAGATACAGAAATGAGATGTGACTAGAGAGTATTATTTTTCATGGGGAAGAATTATGAGCTTTAGTGAAGGGAGACAGTTTGCTAATGGAAGTCCTGTTTCTGAGGGGATTAATTAATATCTGCTGATCACATAACGATGAAAACATTGATGTTGGAAGGGACCTCTGGAGGTCAGCTGGTCCAACCCCCTACCCAAGCGGGACTACACGGAGCTGGTTGCCCAATACCATATGGAGTCAGATGGCTTTTGTGTGTCTCCAAAGAGGGAGGTATGTGCTCCATTTCCTCTGGTCCTGTCACTGGGCACTGCTGAAAAGAGCCTGGCTTCTTCTTCTTAACAAACATACTTCATATATTTATATACATTTGTAAGAATTCACCTTTGATGTCAGATAACACTCACTATATCACTCATCCTATTTTCCTATAAAGCAAATAGCAAAGAAAGTAACTTCCTCTATACCATCATTTAATATGGTAGAGAAAAGGGTTTTCAGGTAAGGATCCATGAAAAATATAGAAGTAAAGGATAGCTACTGGAAAAAGTTCAATGCAAACACAAAACCAAAATGTAGAAAGTTGAGGGCAAATTATAGATATTTGGAAAGAATGGTAATTATCAGTGATTCATGATATAGAATTAACAGCAGTCAGATTACAATCAGAAAATGGCAGGAACAGAGAAAAAACAAAGTAGGAGCCAATTGCTGGTATCTAATATTGTTGATCAATTGCTTAAACAAAGAAAAGTATTTGAAATTAAATAGCAATTGCTAATTGCAATGCTATAAAGAGATGGTTTTTGGTGACAAAGCAGAGCAGATGGAAAACGAGAGTAGTAATGGTAAGATGATAAATCCTGGTTAAAGTAAACTTGATCAGGTAAAGTGGCATAGCAGGTAGAGAGGTGACTGTGCAAGTTCAGTGAACAGGATGAATAAGGTAGTTATGTGAATAAATGTGGATCGAAAGTAATCAAAACTGTGGTTTTAGAAAATTTTTTCTGCACTGCCCAAACATTTTTCTAGAGGAGATGTTGATCTACAATAAATTTAAGTCTATACATATTTAATATTAACTTGTTGTAGGAGATCTACAGAGTAGGTGGAAAATTACTTAGGAAGGAGAGGAAAGCAAAAATTGCAGTTCTAAAATCCTTAGTTTTAGTTGTAAATGAAAATATGTACAATGCTTGAGAACAGCCATTATAGTGACAACAGTGCTGACATGAAAGAAAAAGCAGTTTCAGGTGCTGAAGAAGTAAATGTGCAATGAATTAAAGCAAGAGAGACAAAAATGCAAAGGAAGATGGAGATGGAACTAAGCCTATTGTCATAAAGCCTATTCTCATAGAAACAGTTTTTACAATTCTCGCCTTTGTTCGAATAACCCATTTACACATGAGCCATGCAAGGATGTTAAACTCTTTCAGTGATGTGCCTAATTCCAACCCATTTTCTGTTCACAGGCAACAGTGGAAATAAATCAGTCAGCTGTGAGAACTCCTTGATTTCCACTGTGGGCTGGAAAGTATAAGGATAGACAAAAAGAAAGCTATTTGAAGAAATGAGTAATTCTAGCTGGTGGATTCTCAAAATCTTATTTAAGTTTCTGTATTTCCTTCTTTAATCTTCCTGTGTCACAACCTTTCATAAAATACTTAAAATTTTCTTTTTAATATTTAGCTTAAGGATCAGTCCCTGAAACTGATGAAGAAGAAACAGAATAGCAATATAAAACTACTGAGAAAATGTTACACTGATGGCTGATATTTTCCACCTAATAAGATTAAACTTAGGTATCTGGTGTTGGGTTACTTGTGGAAAGAAATGATTAACTTTAACTAACCCTTGTTAATGCCACTGTAATTGTCTCTAAACAAGATCTAGTTTGAATTTCTCCTGATACTGTTTCATTTAGAGTTAGGGTGTAATACATTTCAGCTCTCCTATTCACCTTGATGTTGTGGTAAACATAAAGGTGCATTTGTCCAAGTGGTTCAATAAAATAGCTGCAAAGATTCTCAAACTTTGCATTACAAAAAATACAATATTCACCTTCTAAACAGAAGTAAGTAACCAAAGCACCACATGCCAACTTGCTTAGATTTTCATTTTGAATTTGGGAGTCTTTCTCTGAACAGTGTAATACTTGGCTTGTAAAAGAACTAAGGATTATGTTGTACCTTTTTTTAAGATTTAAGTGTAGACTGAATGTTGCAGAAATAGACAGTTCAAACTCTTGTAGTTCTTGGAGGTTATGTTCTGAGACACACAACATTTGGACCTTTGCAAGTGATTCCATCTATTGTAAAGAAATACAAACAGTTATCTACCTATCTATCAAAATGGTATAAACAGAAAAAAGTGTACCCATAATTCTGAAGCAAGCTGTGGTCACCAATTTTATCACTGAGAAAGACACATCTCACCCATGCAGGAAACAGACCACATAGGGATGGACTGGGGACAGAATAATGTAAAACAGTCCTTTACAGACTGATATCAGGAAAAAATAAATGTTTTAAATTGTTCTTTCTGCTACAGAAGTTCAGAATAGTTTGTATGTGTCTAATCAAATAACATGAGAAGAAAAATATTTCACTTCACTCATTCTTCCCTATGGGAGAGAGATTATAAAAACAAACATATGGCACATGTTAAGAACATTCCTTCAGACTTTATTTAGGAACTGTTTTAATGAGATGAACGTGACATAAAAACTTATGAAATAGAATATGTTTGATAGAAGGATTAGTGTGTAGAAAACATAATTTATGCTTAAAATGTTTTTAAAATTGCTTAGAAGACGCCCTGCTATTAAAAAAAAAGTTTCAAATACACAAGGAGTTGAAAAGACTAAAATAAGAAACAAATCTTGAGAGAAAGCAAGTTTTACCATTCATTATTAGCATATTAAAAGCCTCTGAGATGATCACTTAGTCTTCCTCCCCACAAAGTGCTTTGTTTCCTGTTAAGACATTCAAAATATGGATAATACAATGAAAAGTAAGAACTTCTAGAACACTGGTTTGAAAGCATACTGTAGACATTTCTGTCAAGCCAGAAGGATCTTCCACGATACTGTCTTGAGTGGGCCTAAAAAAAAGGTAGCATGCCCAGAGTACAATTTTGATATTTGGGATTCAGGGTTTGGCTAAACACTGCTTGGGAAAGTCCCTTGGACTCTTAAATGGGTGCCCAATAGAACAATCAGTATAGGCTGGACTAACTCCAGGGCTGATAGATGCTGCAATTATTTGTAATAGTAATACTGCAGAGTCAAATGCCCTGTATTATAGGTGTGTTACACACATTACAACCTTGCTCCTTTAGAATCCTGAAGCAGCTTAACACAAATATCTAATGGCAAATCAGATTCACAAGAAAACAATGGTTTAAGTTACAAGTTTCCATAAGGTAAACCAGCCAAATGTAACCAATGTTTAATTGCCCTTCTTTGGTAATTGTGATTTTTAAGTCTCCTTACAATACTTTAAAATGTGCTCTATTTAAGAAAGACAAAGCTTGCAAGCAGGTTTAAATAGTAATTTTGTGCAAATATCATCATGCTGCCATGAATCTTTTTTAACTACCTGGTCCAATTTTCTATATGTAGGTCCCATGAAAGGGAGGAGGTTTTCTGGCAGAATTAGGATTTTTGCTGCATATTTCTAGTCTGCAAGTGGCTCAGTTTCTCAGGGAAGAAAAAAGCAAACAAACAACAGCCCAACTTCCCCTCAAAAAAAAAAAAAACCCAAAAGAAAAACCACAACAAAAAAGTTCAAAAGTGCACGGGCGTTGTGAAATGGGTAGAATTTAGGTCTAATCCTAAATTTTGTGTTTACATCCCGGTGAGTGCACCAACACAACCAGTGTGCTCAGACAAAAAGCTAGAGTAGTCAATGGCTATTGCTAATTGTAGGGTCTTTGGTCTCTTCCACTCTTAGAAGGAAGTCTCCCTTTCTCGTCTGTAAAATGTAAGGCTTGTCAGGGGGAAGTGCCCTGTAATGCAGTCATCCAGTGGAACAGGAGAGAGTCAAATACTTTTTATCTTTTCTTTGCTGGGCAGTGACCTAAGGCTGGATCGCAGACACTGTTGGGAACAAATCCAAATCCCAAAGGTATGGACAAAGCTACGACAGAACAGAAACAAAGCAAATTTCTTTCTGTTTGGTTGAGGTGAGTCAATACAGATTTAAGGAGACAAAAGCAGCACAAAAGTCAGCAGACAAATGATTGAACTAGAACATAATTTGCCTGAGTATTCTTACTAGGGATGATAGAATTCCACCCCCATGGTAAGAATTATGAACACATTGGTGCATATTGTTGCTATGGTGGATACTCTGAGTACAGCTGATAAAGTTGAGGGCTCATTTTCTCAGAAGAGAAACATGGATGTTGATGCCGAAAGCTGAGATGCCCAAGAAATTTAGGTGCCTCAAGAGCTGGATAGGTCTAGCTACAAAAGGCTCTGAAGACTTGCAACCTGAGCATTTAAACTGTCATTAGAATGTCATTTTAAGCATCTGAATCCCAGCCTGGATATGGTCCTTTGATCTTAGTACCACTAGGAAAATCAGTCTCTCTCAAATACAGCAGTGCAAACAGGGTTACATGGAAGGCATCCTGAGATAAGTTCCAGCCTGCCACAGAAGCAAGATGCTGCTATTCAGATGATTTATAGTATCATACAGCTCTAAAAGATAAATATTAGCAGCTAGAACCACAGACAAGTTTTCCTTTCTACTGGCTCTCCTGTGAGGCCTATCTCCAACAGCAAGTCAGAAAAGGTTCACTCTCAGTGAGACCTTGGAGTCATAGAGATCCGGAAGTCCTTGTCTCGAAAAACAAGGAAAGCACAGTCTGGCTGAACTCTTGCTGCCATAAAAAGCCAAGATTTCCAAATCTTCCAGTTCCAGGGAGGTTGCAGGGAATTCCTGAAGACTTTCTAAATGAAACTGGCATTCTGATAAAGCCAAGCACAAAATAATTATGTTTCAGGGATTAAAATCTAAGAAATTAAAATACAAAGTCCTTTGGCCACTAGATAGTTCCTCTGAGTTTTGGTCATCACTTTGAAGCTCTCCACATCCTTGAACTGCAGACTTCCAGCTTCTTGCTCACTACCTCCATCTGTACGCTTCTGTCCCCTCAAAATGCTTTTTCAGGCCTTGGGAAATAACCATCTGCCCCTACCACCCCTCTCTCACCCAGTCATTCTCCTTAAACTAACACAGCTCAGAGCCTGAAAGTAAGTTTCAATAAGAGACACTGTCCCTTATGTCAGCCAGTGGGTCAATGCTGGGATAGATAGTAAAGAAGGTATGACACAATGGGCATAGAAGGAAAGAATCTTTATGATTTATTTGAGGAGCCAATTGCCATCACTCTAGAACTCTCTGATCAGCACACAGTGTTGTGGTCTTACAATGAAGATTTCTAACAAAATTGGGGTTGCTACCATACTACAACAAAGAGAAAAAGGCAGGATTTATATGTAAGAAGCCAAGAAAAAAATTATTAACTACAATATTACTAGCATAATCTCAACAGGATTAAAAAGCAAATTTTGAAGAAAGAAGAAATGAAGCCATGAAGGCAAAGCAAAAATGGAAATAATGCAATAGACTTTTTGCCAAAGCAACAATATACCAGATAACCTAATAGCTATCTTGTTATAACTGATTTTCCAGACTAAGAAAACCAGATGTAAGTCAAATGACAATACTGGAACCAAGCAAATAGATAAATGGCCATTATTAAATTTAACCCAGAAACTCGGTTAAGTTTTCTTTTGCTAAGTTTCCTAACAAAGGTCAGAACTTAAATTTCTATTTAGGACTTCAAACTTCTCCTTGTTTTTCCTGTAGTGGTCCTCAAATATTTCTTACATGGCTATTTCAATTAGAAAACCTACCTGAGCAATCAGAATGTGAACATCAAGTAGAATTTCAGAAGGTCCTTTATCACTTGAAAAAAGAAATAAACTGGGCAACTTAAAACAGGAAACTTAATGCTATAGCCTAAATTTTCTGTTTTCTTTAAACACCCTAAATAAAAAACAAACCTGATGACCAAGTAGTAGCATTAGATTATTAAGTGAAAAGACCATTTTGCAGACAGATCATTCCTTTTATACAAAAAAAACCCCTAAATAAATATTTTTTCTACAAGCCATGGTAAATTTTTTCTCTACACATTCTTGTAGTCTCACTAGTGACTAATTAAACTGCATGGATGGAATTCTACAGCTAATGTAGATTCTACAGCCCATGCGTTACCTTAATGTTTTTTGAGAAATCAGGAGAGAGAGACAACAGGGAACAGGCTTTAGGTTTCACCTGGAAATTATTGCTTATATAGTTTCTAAATTCCCTCTTAAAATTATAGAGATCCATCAGACACAGTTATTGCTAGGGTGCAATAACCAACCCTTTCATACTGCCTCAGACTTAGATATCTCAAAGAGGATAATATAAAGAGAACAGCAAGGTGATTAAACAAACAAGCAAGCAGACAATATGTACTGGGAACAAATCACCTCTCTAGGTACATAAAACTCCACTAAACAGAAGGTTGTTTTCTCAATTAAGCTGTTAAGTCACTTTTTTATTAATTACTTTTTTCCTTCATCAAATACTAATGTGTTAAAGAAAAATGTTACTGAACTATCTTGGAAGTAATTAAAAGATATCAGTAGCTGTGCATTGTATTACTGATAAAAATCAGGCTCATCATTGCAGTGATGCTGAAAACGAGTATTAAAATACTCATTTTGCAAGATTACAGAACTGCAGCATTATTTATGAGGAAGAGGCAACAAGAATTTACAGAACAAACAGATTATAGGCAGTCACACAATGAACCTCTTCCTCACTTTGAATTGTAGATTATGTCACATTCAAGCACATATTAAGTATCTGAGCCCCAGTCTGCATGCACAGTAAACAAACATACAGCCTGAGACGAATTGCTTGAGGTAGAAAAAATAACCACTGAAATTAACAGGCACAGATGCAACCTTCTTGTGTAACCAACATTAATGCATAAACATACCCTCCTGTTCACTCTTAGTGAGTCTGTCAGGCATCCCCAGAGACACATAGAATGCTCACTACTGTGTCACAGAGCATAAAACACTTCTGAGCATCCATGTTTCCCACTTTGTGCCGTTTCTTCTAGGGCACTCTGCTATTAATACTTCGTTGGAGGTCTGCAGATCTGGCTCTCTGACGGGGCTGGGGTGCTCCAGATTTGGTGCACAATACTTGGATTCTCAAGAGTCTTGTTATGAGACTGCTTTAGCACTGTCGTGGTTTAGCTTGG
>VZRN01001172.1:0-56895 GCA_013397935.1 Dasyornis broadbenti
ATTCCCAACCTCCAACACCTGCTGAGATGTTTTGATACCAACTTAGTCTTTCCATATTTCCTCCAAAGTCATATTTTCATGTTTTCCTCCATATGTTTAACTAGAATAGCAAAATGCCTTCCTCTGGCTACTTAGTGACATTTGGTACAATGGAGAAAAACAGAGTAAGCCTTTTAATTGGTAGTTCCATGTATGAAAACAAGCAATTAGTTTGTGACACATAAGATGTGACAGTGAAATTTATTCTAAGAAGTTAGGCTGGAGCAAAGCTATGGAATCTGGTTATGGAAAGTATGGAAACAAGAGCTCAGCATCACAATCTTGGTGCCTTGTTGCCACAAAACATGAGGCAGGAGTCATTCTTTAAATGAAACAGAAAATATAAGTCAGCTAGAAAATTAAAGTGTTTCCTGTAAATGGGAGTGGGATGGAACAGTGATTAAATACCCAGACTAAGCTCAAAATCTGACCTTTTAAGAACTTAACTACTCAGAATATATTTGTGCAGGTGTGTTTCTATTTGTTCATGTTATGCTTCAGACAGGAAAACTTTATGTATTTGACTGAACTATGCTACTAAGATTCAATCCATGCTTTGTTTTAACTCTGCCGTAGGAAAAACCCAGTAGGACTCCTATTTGGCCATTATGACTTTTGCTCTTAAGGACTTGACTAGCATGCTCCTGTCCTTACGTATGTGCTTATAAGAAAATTGTAGACAGAATGTGGAGGATAACTAGACAATACATCGAGATGAAACCTGGAATGTTCCAGTATTACAAAAAATATAAGCAAAAGGAATCACATCTTGATATTTAACTCTCCAAAAGTATTGAACAAGTCTTAAAACAAGATTCTCAGGAGTCATTCCCCATCAACCACACAAGGTGGAGGTCTGAGACTTTTTTGTTACCTTTTTTTCCCCTCTTAAAAAAACCCCAACAAAACAACCAACTGTTTTTCAGTGACCACACTCTGTCATCACAGAACTCAAATAGTTAGTGATTTAAAGAAAAATAAGATGTAGTATTGGTAGATAAGTATAGTTCTCTCCACATGCTTTGCTTTCCTGGCTTCTAAAAGCAAAGTGTGATTGTAAGGTTCCTACTGCCAGGAGGGTCATCCAGAATAACTCTCCTTAAGTGAAATAAAATGTACCTGTTTTTTCTTTTTCTTTTATGGTGGTTTTTTTAGGGGAATGAGGGGAAAATGCTATATGTCCAAGGTTTGACAGGGATGTTTTTCCAATCAGAGAGAAGCACACATTTATTTTGCTAGTAGAATACAATTGCATTCCAGTGAACACTGAGGTGACAAAGCCCCAGGGTACTTTGCTACAGCCACAGGGTTTATAGGTTAAACAGTCTCACATTAGGTTAAACTCGAAGCTGGTACAAGTTATTCAATGGGAAGGTTGAACAAAGGTCCTCAAAGTTATAACCATTGATTCTGGTTAGCAATATCATGATTCATTAGATGTCACTCAAATAGGGATGCATCAATAACAGCTTGCTGGGCCTCAGTAACAGGTATCATTAAGTAAAATTTAGTGTGAGTTCTAAACCCTCCTACTGTTACTACTTTTCTTAGTAAAGCTTAGAAGCTGTTAACAATAGCAGAGCCGCTTGGCTTTTGCTTAAATTCACACACATAACAAGATCATTCATTGTCACCAGTTCAAAGCCATCTAGAAGAAGCAGAAAAAGAGAAATACAGTGAAGTGATGCAGCTAAGATAATAAATGAGGCTGTCCCGGGAAGACTGGGAGCAGGCTAGCCTGAATGTTACCTTGTAGTTTCCTTGGAGGTCTGAGGAACTTCACCTGCTACAACTCTGTCTTTCCTCCCTTATGTTGTAAAAAATCTTAAAAAGTAGGAGCAATGTCCTAACAAGGTGTTGTAGGGGCATAAAATTTTTCTTTGATTCTAGTCTGGAATGACTTTTAGTTGCTTTCAAAATTCAATAAGATGAGTGATGGACATGGAAAAGTGTCTGATTTCCTGTATGTACTTCAGACATGCTAATATACCTTAAGAAATTTAATTTTATTTACTACTCCTTATTAAATATATATTCATGTCCAGCCAGAAGAAGGAAAGTTAAAAGCACAATTCAACTGTAGCTGGATTTCTTAGTTTGTATTTGATTTTGGGGTTAGCATTGAGGAGCCTAAGTCACTTTAATTTAAGTAAGGTTTAAGCTCACAATTGTGTGTGAAGGGGTCTTGCTATTTTTTCACTTAAAATATCTCATGGAAAATGTAAGTTTCACTCTTTGATGAGAGGCAGGTTATCTCTTGACAAAAGAAGCTACCAGTTCAGAAATCCTGTACAGGTGGAGGCAGTTAAAACGCAGACTGTGTAAATTCCTGAACCTGGAAACCTAAGCCTGCAAGGTTCAAAATACCCTTTCTATTAAACCATTTGTCCTGGTTTTACTGGAGTGTTATTGTCAAAACTTGCTGAATGTAAAATGACTTCTTCTCACTGCGAGCTCAGATTGTTCTAGTTTAGTAATTCCTACTTACGTGTTTTGAATAAGAAAACTCAATCAAATATAAAATTTGAATAAGAACACTTACATATTTAAACCTCTCTGTTTAACAATATCTTTAAAGGTAGACACAAAAATGACTACATATATTGCTGTCTTTAAATGTATTTATCTGTCATTGCAAAATTATTCCAATAATCTTTACATTAATTCAAGATCTCCATTCATTGACTGTCTTGTCACACATTGTTTTGAATCATAATTTGTTATGCTGTTGTAGCTCAAGCAGACACATTTTCTTTTACTTGTTCTTTTGTGCAAGACCAGAAATATTACTCCAAAAGGACGGTTTTTGAGGAGCTAAAAGAACAAAAGGTATGATTAAAATTCGGCCTTAGTGGTTATCTGTGGTATATGCTTACCTAGAGGCTGTCTCTCACTGCTGTAATACTTGGAGAAAATGGTTTTCTGAATAAGCCTGAAACAAAATGGCTATTCATGAAGTATAATGAAGCAGTGAAATAGCTACTATTCTTTTGTTATGACACTATGGTAGTTTTTGTTTTTTCTCCTAGTGTTCTAATAAAAGAATTCAAAAAATCACCAAAACAATATATTTCTGTGAGAGTTCTTTATTTCTCTTCCCTATGAGATCCTGGAGTACACTGACACTGGTGATCTAAAGTAAACTGCCTGACATGGAGGGTGATATTACAATTTAAGAGGCATTACAAGTCAAATATACTCCTACTTTTTTCACTGTTGCTCTCATATAATAAGTTTTTCTGTCATGTAATGTGTCCTCATATAATAATACTTTAAATCATGTCAATATCTTCAGAAACAAAAATCACAATATTTAATATTGTACTCGAGAAGTTAAATAATGCTAAAAGCTGAATATTGGAAATTGCAACTAAACACACTGCTCTACAGAATTAAGTTCCTAGGAATACTACCCAAGAAAAGGAAAAACCTTTTTTCTTCTGTTTTTGATAAAATTTCTGATAAAAATCGGAAACTCTGCTGAATCTGAAGTACTTTATTCTGGAAATTTATAAATAGCAATTTTATGTTCATTCCTAAATAAGCATATATAGGAATGGGATAACGGTTCTGACCTACCTGAACTATGCAGTTTAGACCACTTTTGATTTCAACAATAGCTTGGTACTGTAAATAGTAAAAAAAATAGAAAACTCCCACAAAAATGGTGAAAAGATCTTAAATACTAAGAGTACAAATATCAGAGAGTGATAAGAGGAATATTGAGGAGTTTTGGTTTGTTTCTTCTCGCTTCTTAAATTTCCTTTAAAATTGCTAAGTATTTTTTCCTGAATTTTACACCATCATCTTGAGTGATTTATAGTTGTTAAGTTTCATGGAGGGAAAATATTGCATATTAAAGGCTCCTTCATTTATCAGAGAAAATCACAACAAGAACTTATGTCTGAATGTTAAAATCAAATACATTCAGGTTAGAAATAAAGTGTCTTTACTGTTGCTGGTGTTAACAATTGAAATTACTTATAGAGAGAAATGGTGCTTTCTCCACCTCTTGGTATTTCCAGATCAGTCCTGTATTTTTATTTCTGAAAGGTATGATTCAGTCAAACCCATTTATTACTGATGTGACTACAGGAGTAATTGGGTATATTGTTTAGCTTGAAATATGTGCAAAGGCAGACTAAATGCCTCAGTGATTCCTCTTGATCTTGAAGCATTGTATTAGACAAGTCTTTTCAAGTGGAATATAAATATTTTAAGAGTTGAAGTTTTATAGAAAACCATTTTATTTTTATTTTTGAAAGTATCAGCTTCTCCCCTGAGGCAACGTTTTACCATAAGCACATTGTACTGTATGTTGATAATGGTCTCTGGTTTTAGTTTTTCCCCTTAAAATTGGCTTTTACTAACCCTATGATAAAACAGGCAGTTTGATTAAATTCTATCTACTTACAATGATATTGCTTTAGATGTATATATTATATTTTTCATTATCTTTTCACATGAATCTGAATTACATGAATCTGAAACAGCTCTGAAACCCAGGCCGGCAGTGGTAGGGAAGGAATCCAATCTAACATGATTTGTTGGGATCATTGCTTTAATGAAACTACAGAGGCACACGGTTCACAGAATAGATGGAGAAAGCTTAAATCTGTGTGTCAAGGCTGTTTAGACCATAGAGCTTCTTGAATGGTGCCTTTTGTCCCCCAAGAGCTTTTGCTTAATTTTAAAAAATTAAGTTTATGTTGCTACTGCATAATTTTTAGGACATTTGGAAAAGAGGGGCAGAATTTTTTGTCAGAGAATCAGAGGGTGGTTGAGATTGGAAGGGATGTCTAGAAATAACCTGGTCCAAAACCCTGCCAAAATAAGTGTCACTTACAGCAGGTTGCTCAGGTCCAGGTCTAGTTGGGTTTTCAATACCACCAGGGATGGAGAATCTTTGAATTCAAAACTCTCAATTTGCTCAGCTCAAAAGATGGTTTGGTGACTGCCTGAAATATCTCTGAAAGATAATAGTTGTAACATGGTTGTTTCCAGTTTTCCAAATTGTTCTGCAGGAATTGCTAGAGGCAGCCAAGCCTGGTGGACTGGGATGCCTGGGGAACTCTCCCCAGCCATGCTTGTGAAGGCACTGTGGCTCCCTGTCCCCAGACACAGGTTCCTCCCAGTCTGTGCACGCAAGTCAAACATGGTTAGGGCCACACAGATATCCATGAAGACTGTACTGGCACCTATAAATGCACATACAGCCCTCACAAAACCATGAGTCTCACAATCAGCATGAACCTATTCCTCCTCTCTGTGATCAGGACAGACAAACCTGCTCACTAGCTACCTGTTCATGTGAAAGTGGTTTTGTCATGTTTCCTCTCTATTTCCCCATGTTTGTTCCTCCCAGTTCACCTTGGTCACCCTCTTTCCCCATCTTCAGTTCTTACTTTAAGCATGCCATTAAAATTTTTGAACATTCCCACAATTAACTTGAAACATCCCTTAATAATTTTTACACAGTCCACAAATCCTCTTCCCCACTCCATTTTGTGATAAATCCTGTACCCTTGTAGGCAATAAGCTCCTTTTAGTCCGAAGGCCTCTGAGAGAGAGCTTCTGCTGCTGACTCATCTCAGTAGTATTCACACCAGGGACAATAATTTTCTCTTGATAGTTGTAGAGGCAGCTGATTCAGTGTGCTCTAATTTTCACTGATTAGGTTTTCACTGATTGTGTTACTATGGGTCTTCAACTCATGACTGTTCCTCAGATCCTTACTGGGTCTTTCTGTTCAGTTTGCTTATCCTTTCATCAGAGAGTCTATCAGACAGCTTGCTTTTAAATGAAGCAAGTGTGGAACTTTTAAAAGAACTGAAAGAAAATTTCAGGTTTTTCTTCCACCACCTTTCTTTACCTATTTAAGGAAGAAGTTACTCAGTTTGGAAACTGAAATAGTAATGTATCCCCAGCTTTTCATGCAAACCATAGGAAGGATAGTGTGGGGAGTTCAGCTTCTTTCAGGTTTTCTCTAATCTGTACCAGAGAAGCAACGTCTGATATTAAATTCATGTCTCTACGTTCAGTATTGCTGGATTTGTGCACTCAATTCCCTGATGGTCTCAAGCTGATCAGATATAGCACAGTTGCATTTCTGTTCACAAAGACCACCTCATAGAGCTCTATGCTGGCTTTCTGCAGCAGTGGAATGGCTGATGTGTGATCTGGAATAATGTCTATATGAAAAAAAAGTTAGCTTTTCAAAATTTTTGAATCCTTTTGAACTCACAAAGTGAATTTTTCAAAGCTTTCTCTCGTAAAACTGACTTATTTTACTTCCATCTTTGGTACCTTTCTACTTAATATCAGATTGACTGTTTCATGGAACCATAGTGTAAGCTGTAGCTCTGGAGAGTGAAAGTCTGTGGGTATAAGAAGTATCTTCTCTTAGGGAGTGTGAGAAACTATAAAACAGGAACATTTAAAGTAAGAAATTTGAATTTAAAGAGAAAAAAATGTACTTCACCCTCTTTCCGTTAGCTCTCAGAAAACACCTTCCTTGCTCTCTCTCTCAATGTTTAGTGCCACATAGGTTGCAGATAAATTAATTCCTCCACTTCAAAGTAATAAGATGATAATCAGGACTTGAAAAGGTAGTTTGTATTCTACTTTAACCATTGAGTTGCCACTTACCCTTTTTGGTTAAACACACATCCATAAATTTATTAAAGGTCATTCATTGACTAATGTCATTAACCATTAATTTTTAATGCTCTTCAGGATCATGGCTCCGAAAATTGGATGTGTTTTTTCATTATGGGTTGTGGCTTCTGAAATGCCCCCTATTTGACCTTTATATTTGACACAGGTGAAAAATGACACAAGGTTTCTACTTATACCAGACCTCCTACTTGGAAAATAAAGTAACCTGAGGTCATTTATTTAAGTTGCTCTCTGTTAGTAATGTAAAGGTTCATAAGTAAATTCCAGTGTGTAAGTGGCTGAAATTAACATAATTTTTCAAATTAGAAGATGCTGATTAAGGGATTACAAGATGATTTTCATTCCTTGCTCTTTTGAAATTCATCTTTCACTGACTTCAGACCCTTTGTAATTGCTCATGGATAGTTTGATGTTTCATGAAGCTAGTACTTAGATCACACACTGAAACACAGATAGGGAACTTCAGCATCTGTGAAACTGTTGTGTCATCATTGTTGTGTTACACAGACAGGAACACATTACTGTGATGCTAATATATCTTGCTCACCAGTTTAACAGAGTTTAAGGTATTGAAAAATGACTTATTTTCTCTTCTATTATATATTATAAACCGTATACCATGCTTCAAATATGGTGAAGTTTAAAGCAGCCCTTTAGTGCTTCAAATCATGCTCTTTAAGACAAATAGGCAATGGCAAGTGAGTACCTTTCAGATGCTCTATGTAAAGTCATATTCATTAAAAGGATAAGCTGTGATAGCATATATGCTCACAGTTAAAAAAAAAAAAAAAGACTTCCTGGTTGATATAGCACAATGCATTAAAGAGTCCATACAAATCAAAAGAAAGTGATTATGGTTTTAAAGCCTAGGCAACTTTAATTTGTTTCCTTATTATCACCATTAATAGTATGCTAGCACTACTTTTATAAGAAGAGAGACAGAGCTCTCTTTTCTGTAAAGCTTTTGCCTGGTCTGTTATATGTAGGAGAACACTGTTTTTATTAATAATATTGGAAAAAACTCCAGGAATAAATAGGCCACTTTCCCAGTTATGCATTGTAGAAGTGAATTCTATCCTTCCTTCTGGTTCAGAACTGCTACATGATCCTGTAAAAAGTATCTCCAAAGACTTATAACTTAGTCATGTGAATGAAGTTCCCTAAGGACTCAAAAGCTGCATCCATGTCATCAAGACTTTTGGTTACCCGTTATCAGCATCACCAGCACATTGATGCAGTAGGTGACAATATGGTTTCGCTTTATCTACTGTGTGTGCATCCTCTCTGTTTCTGTTCTGCTGCTAAAAGTTTTGCAATTCAGAGAAGTCTTCTGAATATTTTTCAGCAGATTTTATCACTGTTCCTCCTCTTGAGCTGCATGGAACATCCTTAAAGGGAATTAACAGACCATTTTTATTGGAGAACTGCTGTAGCTGGGAAACTGAAAGTCATGTGTCCTTTGTTTGTTAACCTATTTTGACTCCTTGCAAATCAATACTTGAAGGAGAGCCCCATTATAGCTGTCTGATTCTTCCTTTTCTTGTGTTATCTTTGTGTGGCTTTGAGGCTTCTTTTCCTGTTTGGGTGAAAAACCTTCACTTTGACGGCATTGAAAATCATCTGTTTACTGGGTGGTGTTTATGAGCAGTATAGACCAGGAAATATTTTAAAGTTAATACAGGAAAACTTTAGAACAGCTTTAAGAAAATTAGAAAAACTTGAAAAAGTCTTACATTTTGAATCAGCAGGCCCATGATTTGCCCAGTGTGGGAACATGCTGTTTAGCAGATCTGAATGTCTAGAAGGGCTATATTAAAACATAGCTCTGAAATGCCTGACACCTGATTTGTATATATTGCGAAGATGCCTCCTACTTGTCCAGAGTAAAAACTAATTGAGTTTTTCCAATGCTTCAAATTCTCTGCTATTTCATGAAAGAGTCCAGGTTGAAACAACCCTACTTAAGTAAATGGAAACTGAAGCGCCATAAGTGGCAAATGTTTTGGAAAGTTTCATTGTGATGAGTTAGTATGTGAAAAGGTTGTTAGAGTTATCAGACAGAAACTCCAGGCAGTACAGAGACAGTTTTTCAGAAAACTCAAACTGAAATTTATGATAGTACTTTGTACCAAAAGGACAAAGAGATTTATAAGTTATAGGATCACTTTTTCACTATTATATAGATTAAAAAATTAAATAAAACAGCCTCATATTAAAGAAATTAGTATTTCTGAATTTAACTATCTATATTAAAATGAAAAAGAAGCATGCAATTCTATTTGAGTGCATTGTATAGCTGTTAGTGAACCATTATTTTAAAAGGATTATTACATAACTTTTCTGTAGTGCTCATTTCTCTGATGAAACTGTAGCTGATGACTGGAATGTTAAATTAGTTTTCACTGAGGAAAAATAATTTTCAAAGGAAGTTTAATGTTCTTCTGTAGGAAGCAGGAAGAATTCTAACTTTCTGTGTTACTCTAACATAACTTTACGAATTTATGTGTGTGGAACTGATAAATAGCTTTTTAATTTAAAGTGCATCTCCACAGAAACAAAGGACTACCAAAGAAAAATTGAACAATTAAACAATTAGTATTTTGATAAAATTATTTCTAATTATACTATCCTTACGCTTTTAAAAGGAACTTCTTCTTGTTTACTATTGCTTATTTTAAAAAATTCTATTATAATTTTTTTTAAATAACTTTCTTTAAAATTTTTATTACAATTTTAACAAAGAAACAAAACTAAACTGTTCACATTTCAATGGCTAGCAACTAAATTTTCCACTCATACATAAAGACCTGTATCTTCATCCCTAAAATGAAATTTGCGCGTATAAATACCAGAAATGAGTGACTGCAAATATTCAAGCTTATAGTACTTGTGCACAAGGCAAGTATTAAGGGCTGTTTTTTGGTGTCTTCCTCTGATAACAGATCAATATATCTCATATCAGGCTGTACAGTTAAGCTGTACTATTTTTTAATGATTGGTCTCTTTTCAAGATGGACATTGCTAAAATTGCAGCTCCAAGTTATTCTGGTAGGTTGATGGTCTCTCCTGTGTGCCTTGGATACCAGCGCTGATAAAATTCTGCTGTTTGACATCTGCATGTGTCAGAGCTGCACAGAGAACTGCTCTTGCATGCTGGCATACCAACAGAAGCAACACAGCAGTAAATAGTGCCCTTACTCTATTGTATGTGGTGCTGTAAAGCTTGCAGGGAGCTGTTTTAACTCAGTGCAAAAGGCAGCTACTGAAATTCAGACGGGATATCATCTTGTCTGTGCATTGTACTTTTTTGGTTCCTCCTCCAGTCCATTTAAGAACAGCAGGGGTTTTGGCTTGTGGCTGTGGGTTCTTAGATGGCTCCTCTTGGAGCAGGTATGTCCCTGATGTACTTACTGGCTTCCTTTCTAATTTTTGTATGTGTAGCTATATACACATAAAGATTGTACATAAATATTCTCAGGGCTCTGCTGGGGTTGGCTGGTCCCATTTCAGGCAGGCTTTCAAATCCTTTGTGAAGGTGATATCCTGAAGGACAGCAGCATAATAAACACGTGGATATGTGAATCAGAGTCCCTCTCTGAAATGATAGGTTATGACAATTACTGTAGGAAAGAAGGTTTCCAGAGAAATGTTGCTGATAAGATTAGTGGTAGTGCTGATACTGGCTATGTTAGCATGACACACCTTCACAAACTCTGTTACAGTAACACTGAAATTCAGTTTTAGACAGAAAAGTATGAAAAGAAATAAAATTAGCTGATCAGTCTATTTTTATATCTATAATCTACACCACTTATATTTAATGGTAAGAATACCAAAATACATAAGAAAATGCTTTATCTAGGAAACAGTTTATACATCTTTAGTGTTCCTAATTCCCTTGTCAAGTCCTCGCATCCAAATTACAACCTGAAGGATCCTTTTATTTTCATGTAACACACAAGCTAAAGATTTCAAAGCTTACCACTGTTGCAAGGCTGGGAAAGAGGCAAGTTTGCACTGGGAGTAAAATATGTCATGTGGTGGTGGTGGCCAAGTCAGGAGCATAGCTTTTGATGTCTTTGTATGCCAATAGCTTTCTCAGTCTGAGACTATTAGACGTCTATTTACCACTAACTCCAAGTGATATTCAGGGCCAAATAGGAGTCCTGACCAAGGTGTATACAGTGCATGCTGAAACCATGGCAATGAGGTTCACACAGAACATGATGTTGGGATGTCTGCTTTTTAGTGTCAGATATCCTTTTCTAAGCTTTAAGTTAGAAATCAAAATTCCCTAGATGCTCACCGATCTGGGTGTAAATGGCTATTGTAGTCCTTTAGGCTGGATACTCAAACTGGCCAGATGTGGTACAAGCTGTGTTATTCTCACAGTTCCAAAAATCAAAGGAAATGTAATGATGATTTAATTGTGTCTTGCAGCTGCATACCTGAAGACTCTCTGTTCTCAGTGAAGCCTTTATCTTGTCCTCTACATCCAGCAAAATAATCTATGAGCTTCACAGACAATTAACTTCTTGTGTAGTAAAATTCATAGTTTTTGAAGAAAGATTACTGTCTCAGTTTCCAGCACTCTTTAATGGAAATGACTTTGCATAAATAAGATTAAAACAAAAATAGACTTGCATTGTCTTAGTAGAAACAACCCAAAAATCCCCAAATTCTGACTAAGCACAAAGACTAGCAATAGCATTTGTATTGACATCATGAAAATTTCACTGTTTATCACTTCAAACTACCAACTCCACATGAAACAACAGGACTTGGTGTGTAGCCAATATTATTGTAAATAGCTGATCATAACAATTGACTTAAAAATGAATGAAACCCAAGCCAGAGTTTTCTTACCAGACTCAGTAAGCCTGATGCACCAAATCAGTTTGAAATGAGAGTTCCACAGGTCAAGATAGCTCTAAATATTAACAAAAACTGGCTTTGGCAAATCAGGTTGATTTTTAATCTACATTATTTTGGCAAAATAATTAGATAGAGAATTGAATTTTAACCCCAATTCTTACTGCTCATGCTTTGGGGATTAACCACAGGCAAATTAGCATTACTGGAATCTTCAAACCTTTTAAGTATTAAAATATCACAAACCCAGCATTTTGGGAAGGAAAGGCCACATTTTGTATGGAGTTTTTCTTTGTGCTGCCCTAATTCACATACCATGCTATTTACTCTTTACTGTTGCTAAATTTTAGGAAACTTCAGTCTGAAAAAAAAATGTTAATTTTGAAATACTTTGTGTCTACAGACATGTTAACTGGTAGTTCAGATGTGGGGGGTTTTTTTGGTGGTTTTTTTTTTTTTTTGGTTGGTTTTTTTTGTTGTTGTTTGTTTGTTTTGTTTGTTTTGTTTTGTTTTCTTTGATAGAGTAGTGCTTAAATTGTCTTCCTTTCTGGAATGAAATTTAATCATTTTGTGTGAAATAACAATAGCAAATAGAAAGACAGGTAATTATTTCCAAAAACATGAAGTGTTTTGTTTGAAACTGAATATCTATGGACTAAGGTATATCAAATTTAGACAGTGCTTCTGAAATTGTGGATGTAGAGTAAATCACTAGCCTGAGGGCATGCAAAGCCTGAAAGACCAAATGCAACGTCCCATTTTACCTGTAACAATCTGCTATAAATGATTTTGTAAGTTGCAGCAGTATTTTGGATTGTAGGAAGAAAAAGTAGTGCTTGGCATACCTTATGTGCAGTGCAGAATTCTTTATCAGTTGCTTTAATAGGAAAGAAGGTAATCCTTTGTGAAAAGATTCTCATTTGTAAAAGTGAAATGGTTAAAATGTTACAAAGTGAATGATTACTCTTAATTTTTGGATTGCTGTAATATGGCAGCTCTGTTATCTAGCAAATCCATATGCAAAAGACAACTGACCAGAATATTAAATATAACCTCTAACTAGATAAGACGAGCCCTCAGCTCCATAGATGCTTTTTTACAACCACTGGAGCTAAAATAAATCTCAATTAGTGAACAAAAAGCTTTCTCAGGCTTTTCAGGAGACTTGTAATAGAATATGAATTCAGTGAGGATTAAGAGCAAATTCTGAAAATGTCTTTAGGAGTAGGAACAACATAGCCTGAAATCTCACTTTCTCCTAGATTTAGCTGTCTGTGTGAAGTTGGAATTCACAGCTTCTAATTGGACTTAGGCACATTATCTTCTGGGTGCCAAGAAACTATTGGCATTTTTCCTCTAATGCATGGAGCAAAGCAGCAGGCTGAGGTCTGTGCTATGAACAGACCAGCTGGCAAGGGCAGAGGACACAAGTGGTGTGTACCCAGAACCTCCGCAAACGGAGGGGCCCACACTCTGTCTGCTGTCTCCTCACAAAGGGCTGAGCTAGCAGGCATAAAGCTATGGCGATGTCAGGTGGCGGACAGACTCTCCACCTTGGAGTGGTTTTGGGCATTAGTCACTAGACATAGTGGAGAAACAGGATCTGACACAAAATTTGGAATGCAGTTCCCTTGTATTCTGAAGGTTTTCTTCTCTGTGTTTACAGAAATCTTGAATCCTCTTCTGCATCGTGTTACAACTTTAACACAAGCACTGCAAAAGGTGTCTGCTGACTGGAGCCAACAGGCTGGTGGGCTGAATCACTTTTGGCTGCAGAGAAGGGATTTAACTTGGACTCCATTAACTGACTGTAGTTGGAAGGTATGAGTTTGGGCTGAATGACTCTAAGTAGTTTACAGGGGACCTTGTGGTAGTGATAAAATTGGTGTAGTCATTTCTATTCTAAGCTTTAAAACTGGAGGCGTGTTAAACAGATATTATATCAAGAAGAAGAGAAAATTAATCTGTAGCGATTGATCAAAGTTTCTGCAGACACAAAAAGAACTATAAAAGTAAATAAATGTTTTTTATACAACCTTTGTCCTGTTAAATGACAGGAATCTACATTCAACTAGCATAGTGTGATTTACGCTTATGGTAACAAGAAAACTTGAGGCAGAAACTAATTTTCCGCATCCACTGAACTTGCATTCATGTGAAAAAAAATCTAATGATTGTAATAGAACTACCTGTGGGAGTAAAATTTACTGCAGAGTATGAAATGTCCAAGAGGGTTTAACATATGCAATGTAATATTGTGCAGGTGTTATGCCATACCAGCTCATCATGTGGTGCTGTCTGCTTTCTTGGTAGTTCTACTGAAGCTTAGAAAGAATTCAAGTTTTTGTACAGTTTTCAACCTCTGTGGGCTCAGTTCAGAAAAGAGCTAAAGGCTACAACTCTTCTGTAGTTGTTAAAGCAGTGCTAAGTACATTCAGATGTGCATTAAGGACATTTGAATACAGTTTTAAAAATACTTGCTTTACTATTTAGTTAAAAAGAAATGAGCTTGAATTCCTTTTTCCCCCTAGGATTCTAGCTCTAGCTATGTAGAGCTATCTGTTATACTTTGCATGAAGTTACTTAGTGCTTACATGATCACTTCCTATAGTTCTGCTGTCACAGCAATAATCTTCAGGATGGAGGAGGGCTTTGTTGCTCTTTTCCATGCATTTACATCTTAAGGCAGCAGGTTTATTGATTTCATCAGCCTTGAATGTTAATGCTGACTGTAAGCCAAATCCTGCCTGTCTGACATGCATACTGTTCTAGACAACTTTATGGAAGTAACAGGTTTTGGCCCTTTCTAGTTTTAAAACCTTTGAGCTTTTCAATGCTATACCTCTATTTATCTATCTTTGTTGTATTCTGAATATGCATGAAATTGATTCAGTTGACTATACCAGCTACAGGGTCATTGTTGTACAAATTAAATGGAGATAACTCCACAAACTGACTTCTCGTTTGAAAGCCAGTCATTTTTGCCTTGGATTTTAATGCATTTCTGATAAGATACATTGAAAGTGCCACAGAATGGAATATATAACTGGTGTAATATTTAACGATTGTTTGTGTAACAAAATATTTACGTATCTTTTACACATATTTTTATAATATTTATAAGAGGAGTTTGTATGCAGAAAGCATTTCTGGTAACTATATTCTCTGTCCAACTACTGAAGCCAGGTATTATTAGTGTTGCTGAATCCACTAGCCTGTTAGAGGTGAGCATACGTTCCTAGAGTGCCCATATATTCATGTTTTTATATGTAGACATGTTCAGCTACATGGATCAAAATGAACAGAAACATTCAGCACTCACCCAAAAAACCCCAGCACCTGTGGCTGTATCCTGTTACCCCCAGTGCCTGATCAGGACGAAGATCCGTTAATGGGAATAAATATACACATGGGTTCCTCTGGCAGGGAGGCTGAGACACTCAGTCTGTGCAATAGCTTCCTCCGGATCCCAGGCTCTCTAGTTTCTGGTGCCCAGGCACACAGCTTCCAAGGCTGGTACAGGTCCCCAGGCCCTCGCTCTGCACACACAGATGCAGAGACACACCAACACCTGCAGAGTGCATCCCTTCAGTAACGACTCACAGACGCTCAGTCTCCCCAGTGAATGGCTTGTGCATCTGATCTTGGATGCTTACACGTGTGCGGGCACACAAACACACACACACACACACACACACACACATTCAGATATGCACACAAACCCTCTTTCTCTCTCAGCCTGTCTCTGGGGCTCCATGGTCTCTAGCAATCAGCCTTGATCTCTAGGTGCCTGCTGTAGCTGTCTCCTTCACAGAGACACATACTCAGATTCACCCCAAACTTGAGTCCACTTCCATACCTGGCTGCCAAGCCACATATGCTGTTCCCTGACTTGTTCAGTCTGATTTTCACTGGTGATTGCATGGCAACACACAATCATTTGCAGTGTGCACGCAGTCTGGTGTCTACAATTACTGGCACACGCAGCCTCTCTGACCCATGGTCTGACTCCAGTTGCTGGCACTCAGATCCTTCCCACCCCATGCACGCACAAATCCTTCACTAAGGTACAGAGGTAGAAAAGGGATTTAATAAGAAGACAGGACAGACTGTGGCGATGGGTGCAGGGCATGGCCAGGGAGGCAAACAGAACAGGTGGAATATGGATTTATAAATATGACTATATACATATGATCATCCTCTTTTATCACCTTATTCATCTATATCCCTATGCCTATTCCATCAAACACTTTGATTCTTCCCTTTCCCTTTCTTTGGTTCCTCCCTTAAATTTTTCATAATAAGTCTTATACGATGCCAAGAAATTCCTCCTCTTCATCCCATCACAAATGCTGCAGCTCCCTCAGTCTGAGGGGTGTCATTCCCAGCTTCACTGGGGTGAAGCTCCCCTGGAACACTCCAGGTTGAGGTGGAGAGCAGGTGTAGGTGATGAGGTTACTGAGGTTCCGCTGCCTGACCCTGTGCCTCACGCATCTGTGTGTGCGCAGAGGAGCCTTTTTTTCACATAACCTAACAGATTTGTACAAGCGAACTTGTATCCTTATCACATTGCTTTTGAATGTGACAACAGCTTATTTCAAACAACAGAACAGGAGAGAGACAAATGAAAAAGCCAGAGGAGACTGTATACAGAATTTTGCAGCGACAATACATGTCAGTGGTTGATCTGCAGCACTCCCACCTCCCTACACCTCTTAGCAACAACAGCTCTCTTGGCACGGCTGACAGACTTGTGACCACAGCAGTGCTAATGGATACCTCTATAATTCACAGGTAGTGTTCATGGGATATAATCTGCTCTGACACTATACTGTGTAGTGCATATTCCCTGTTCAGGAAAATGCCAGTTGCATTCCCTTCTATATAATAATTTCAGCATCTCTATTTCTCTGTGTAGGAAGCTGAAAGTCAGTTTGCAGCTAAAAGGTATGAATGCATTACTTAAAATTACAGATCTCTCTAGTCACAGTCCTTGCTTAAAATCATCTGTAGTGAAATTGAATTAACTATTTGAGAAAAAGTAAATATTTTAGGTTGTGTAGCTGCTCAGCATTACACCTAGAACCTCTTGATGCCTACAAATAGATAAACTCGGAACATTGTTATCTACATAGTTAAAAGAATTCAAGATTATAAAATTATCAGCTAAGAGAATAAAAACATTGTATAGGTTGCATCTTTTATACAGTCCCTTTGGAAAAATTTTCAAATTGCTTTTGGTATAAATCTAGCTAGAGGATTTATGAGAAAGAACAAACAGAAATGAATACTCTCAGATCTTTAAACTTGGTGATATTTTTATAAGGAGTGGCAATAAAAGCATGATGATATATCATAAAAGGAATAAAAGGAAGCAGAAATACCCAGTGTTTTTAAAAACAGGTCTTTTGGCCCCAAAGGACTGTTTTGTATGAGGCAAAGACTATGGTGATTCATGAGGACTATAGATTATTTCAGATGAATTTTGGGTCTTCTGGTGAGCATAACCACAATACTGTCACTAAACTTTAAGGCTACCTTATATGTTTTAAAATAGTAGTGTACTTCTGGATTTTTAGGGAATAATAGTTATTTATAATACTTTTATATTGTTACTGCAAATAACTAATAAAAGCGCAATGACTTAAACACTCCCTAATCATTTCGTTTAAAGCTTCATGATATGCTGTAGCCAGGGTTGCTATAATATTTAGGTGTTTTGTTGAGTGCAGAATACACTTGACTGTTGGTTTAATCAAGAGGTCTGACTAAAGCATCTCATATAAGTTTAAGGGATCAATCAAAATCTCCTGAATTTCAGATCTGGCTCCTTAAATGAGAACTGCTGAGATCAGGATGAGAAATTAATATATATTCATATATACCTTCAGATTCTTCCTGGTCTTCTGTGGTCTGTCAGTGTCTGAGCAGACAGTTTTAGAGGCTAGAATAAGCATCCCATTTTTAACCACATCTTTTTCTTTATATAAACGGACTCACGGAGTTATGTTTTATTTCAGTGAGTGGGATAATAAAGATGGGAGTCGATTCCTCTTTGTCACTGTTCCTCTAATTCACAGTTTTAGAGGCACTTAGTCTTTGACTTGTTATCTAAACAGGCGTTATTTCATGGATGTATCCCCAACATTTCGACTTGAAGCAGTAGCCCAGTTCTGAGGTTAATCTTGCAATCAATCTCACTTGTTACACATTGTTTTTGTTCAAAAGGAAGTTTTGTTACACACGGACCAGATATCCATTAGAGGATATTAAATTGGGGGCTCTAGCTGTGTGCTTTATCACAGTACAAGTTCAAACTAATGTTTGATCCGTCATAACATATGTGCGGTGATGGTGTTTGGTCCAGGTTAAAGCTACTCTGAAGTGAAATCGCAGATCATGCAGGGTGTTGATGCTGGGTCACACTGCCACCTGGTTTTGATCTACTGGTCTTCCTCTGTTGTGCTAAACCACTTACTGGTATAAACTAGGCCAATAAATACCATTAAAGATACAGAAGGGAATATGCCGAAACATCGTTTTTGTCTAAAAAGCAATACTTGTTTTAAAATACTACTTTTTAACTGTTATTTTTCTGCATTAAAACTGTGCAAAAAGCTGTTTTTCTCCCAGCATATGAACACGGATGTGAAGATACTGAAAGCAAAGCTCTGTCTTTGATCTTTCCTGACCTAATCTGTAGCTCCTTTGACAGTTACGGAGATAACGGACAGTCTTTGATGAATTTGTTCCTGTCTCACTTAGATAGAAAGTCAATCCAATTCTCCATTTCTCAACTCTGTGTGATAACAATTAGTGCCAATGTCTTGTCAACTGTGTGCTCATGCAGGCCTTTCATATATATATTGAATGAAAACTGAATACAACAAGAAGGTAGATAACAACTGTGTCAATATTTTAGGGTCAAATACTTCAGGATTCAGTGTCAAACAAAGCCCAAAAGTGAATATTAAGTTATTGTTTCCCTTAAGAATGTAGAAGTGCTCTATTTGAATGTTATATGAAGGTCATGCTGATCTAGCAACATTTTAAATGATTGTCATAAAATTATTCTTGGATATTAAAAGGTAGGGTAGAGTACATATTCTGAAGCTATATCATCAGCTGCATGTGACATACAGTTAACCTATTGAACACGATCCATAAGCACATTCACAAGGAAGATGTATACTGCAGAATGCAGCTCTTTTAATTTTGCTGCAAAGGTATAATGAGATCCAGGGATCTTATTTCAAGGTAAAGGGAGATAAATTCAAGGTTGAAAAGGAAAGTACACATTTCTGAAAGTAAAAGTAATTAATCTTTACAAAATCTTATCTAGGGAAGTTGTGGATTTTCACTGCCTGAAAACTTTAAATAAATCCAGTGTCTTACAAAAGAGATGGTCTAGCTAAAAAGGGAGATATGGGCTTATATGGATTATAATGGAGAAATTTCTATGGTGTGTGAATATCAGAGGCTAGACTGGATGATTGTCATGGTTCCTAGGACATATAGCTTGTCTGCTATTAATTTAATTCAAGGTTTGTGTTCTAAAAAAAAGAGGAGAAAAAAGAATTTATCACTTTTTCCCTTAGTAGACAAGGATTTAAAGTGATAGATGCTCACTTTCAAGTTAGAGTTCTTTTGTAGGCAAGTGTTCTGTATTAACAAAGTTAAGCAGTGACAGGTTGCTATTCTGAGTTCATGAACAAAGTGTCACCAAATAATTGGTGTGTTCTTCTGAAGTTTCTATAATACTTTGAATTAATGAACAAACTATAACTGATTATTTGGTTTGGTCTTCTGAGGTGGGTAACAACTTTAGCAAGTGCCAGAAGTCTTTCTATAATGCAGGAGCCACTAAGTATTTTTTGCAATAAAATAATTACTATTATTAGGTGTTTAAATTACAATGTTATCATTTATGCATTCATTCTGCAATAGCACCCAAGTTAATCAGGTTAAAATGGGTTAATTAGATTATGTTCTTATTGTGATAAAAAGGCAAAAATATATCTGAGCTATTCATGTTACTGGACAATTCTGATTTTATAATCAGACTGCATTCAGAGGAATGACAACCGAATAAGGGTGTGGAAGAGAAAATATATGGAAATTCTTTCCTCATACAAACAATGTGTATGTATATAAAATATAACATATGCATACAGGTCATACATATGTAATATACTATTTGGAAACTTTCCGCTTAATTTTTCTTTAAAAGAAGCATAGAAAAGTCCTTAACATTCCACTGAAAATTTGCAGAACATTCAAAGCAAATGAGAAGAACTGACCCACAAATTTCTTTTAATACAATAGAAAAGAAACTCCCACAACTCCCAGGAGATTTCTTAGCAAAGGACAGTTTTAGAGAACGGTCAACATATTTGAACACTTCAAAGTATTGTGGAATAGTTGAAAGACAGGGAGAAGAGAAGCATACATACAGAAACTTTTACCTTAGATTTGTGAGAAATGGAAACCAAAATATTCAGATTGTGTAAACTATGAAAAATATTTTTGAATTTTTCTTATTTTCAAGTTTGCTAATACTAAAATTGAGACATTCTGCAACAAGAGCACAAGTATTTACTGTTTGACCAGTAGTTATATGTTGTAGTGACTTTAGGCAGAGGCTAACATAGGAAAAAATCAGATTTTAAACTGTAGGAATGTCTTTGACACAGACAGCATGTGATACAGTCATATGTAGCTTATCAGAGCACCAGATATTATAACCAGTAGAGGTCAATACTATACATTTGTATTGAGTATTGTATTGCAAGCATAGTTAAGCAATATAAAACATCAAATATAATTCCCATTGAGTTTAAGACCTTTTCTTACAGGATAGTAATGCATAAATTATTCTGGGATTTATAATTTTTTTCACGGTTACTGCAAAATGCGTAATTGCTGGGTAAACTCAAAGCAAATTTTGACAGTTGCCAAAGGCAGGATCTCAGAAAGAATTTAAGTGCTTGAAGTGGAAGAGCAGCATATTTTGAAGTCTTAGTCTAAACCTGTGAGGTCCAGAGCTCCCACAGAGCTCTTTCTTATATTTGACAGGTCTGTAATCTGTAAGCACTTCAGTTCTTGACCTTAAAGTTGTCCAGATGCTTAAATCACTGTTACTGCAGTTGTCAGAAGTATCTCAATCCTGGTAGTTCAGCAATTCAGCCCTAACTCAGGGATCCAGAAACTAGGCACCTACTGCCTTCCTCCTTTGAGGGGTATGATCTGCTAAGCTTCCTCAGACTTACAGGTTACTGAGCACGCAGTGATAGCGGCTGCTTCCTTTTAAAGCATACCTGGAGGATAATTCTCCCTTTTCACTTAGAGATTTGGTTATTTTAATATGACAGTGTGAATCCTGGTTCATTTTCTCCTGTCCTGAAAAAAAAAAAAAATCTTAATGCTGCTTATCTCTTTAGACTCATCAACTTGTTTGAGACTCTACAAACTTCAGTGTATATATTTGTGAACAAAAATGCTTTCCACCACAAATACTAAACCTGTGTCTCTATGATGAATTCCTGAATGAAAGGAGCTAGGAAAAAAAAAGAGTAAATCAAGTTGACTTGTAATCCATACAGCTCTTCTGAAGGAGATAAGTTTTGTATATTTTATCCAATGATGACATGATGTCAAATAAATAGGTAAGTCACTAGGACCATATTGCAGTCATGAGTTTGGACTCACGTGAGAAATCGCTGAATTTCTAGTGAACTTGTATAAACTATCTACTTCAAAGATCCATGCTGTCAGAAGACTGCCAGGTTGCCAGCATAACTCGTATCTGACAATAAAAGGACTTAAAAGCAAATCCTGGAACTATGGGGTGAATCTGATTTCCATTCCTTGCACAATGATGATCTACAAAATGAAATAACACAATGAAGCACAGGTGTAAACTCAGTGTGTTAGGTGTCATGAAACATGGAGTTCTATGAGCATATGAGTAAGCAAGTGGTTAAAGAAGAGGCAGAAGACGTAATATATATAGATTTGGAAATTAAAATACTTGAGAAGCTTCTATTTAAAGGCCATTAAAGAAATTTAGCTTACTTTTAGATCTCTTTTTCAGGGTGAAGAAGAGTATGGATCCCCATAGATTAGTGATGTGTTAATTTTTTTTCAACATTTTCACAGATGACCTTGAGACAGGGAATGTGTAATCAAATATTCAAGTTTACAGATGTTACTGAGGTCTTTCAGGCAGTTAAATGTGACACTGATGGTGAGAAACCCCATAAGGAGATCACTAAACTCAAGTATTGAGCAAAGAAATGCAAGATGATAATTTACGTCAGTAAATAGGAGGGAGCAGAACTTAAATAACGCTTACAAAGTGATGAATTTGAAAGTGGAAGGTAAAATTCAGGAAGAGTATCTTGGGCTCAGTGGCAGTTTTCTCAAATCATCAACTCAGTGTGTACTTTGTTCTCAAGGACATAAAAATATTTGGTATCATCAGGAAACATAGTGAGACTAAACCAGAATCAAACATTTTTTTTCTCGGCAAAACATTGATGCACTGGATTATTTGATACAGTACTTTTCCTTGCATCTCTAAAAGGCTATATTGTAGTCAAAAATGGTGCAGAGAAATCAATTTCTCATGATAGTGGGAATGAAACATTGTCTCATAATAAAAGATTAAAGTTATCATGGAATCATAGAATGATTTGCTTTGGAAAGGACCTTAAAGATCATTTTGTTTCAACCATCCTGAAATGGTCAGCAACTCCTTCCACTAGACAGGTCCCATCCCGCCTGGCCTTGAACTCTTCCAGGGATGGGACATCCACATTTTTCTCTTCTCGGTGCTGCTCTCAATCAATTTTTCAGCCTGTATTTCTGCTTGAAATTGCCCCAATGCAAGTATAGAAATTTGCACTTGGCCTTTTCATGAGGTTTGTACAGACCCACCTCTCAATCCTGTCAAGGTCCCTCTGGATGGCATCCCTTCCCTCCAGGGTGTTGACTGCACCACACAGCCTGGTGTCATTGGCAAACTGGCTGAGCCTTTCCATTTTGGGAGGAAAAGCCTAAATAGATAGAGATGATAAGTATTGGCAAAGTCATGCAGATAGTAGTTAAGGCAGTTGTTATTCATCAAATCCCCCAGTACTTGAATAGACTCTCTGAAACTAGCAGGATGAGAGCTTAAGAGAGGTAAAATAAAGTGCCTTATAGAGTGGTTAGTGAGTTTATGGCATGCACGTGGTCACAGGAGATAAATAATACCAAGCAGGTTCAAAAATGGATTAATCAAGTCCCTGGGCAACACGTTGATAATTGGACAGTGAAATCAGGGATGTAGTCCCTGCAATTTTTTCTGTGAACGTTGGGAGAAGATAAGGGTAGTGGATGGCAGATAGTGGAAGGGCTTGTGTGTGATCCCTAAATAGTACCTCCTGCTCTGCGAGAGAAAATACTGGGCTATGTTGAAGTTCAGTAAACTTCCACAGGATGATGATACCAGTGTCTCACCAAGGTTAATATGGTGAGTCCAGGGAAAAGGTAATGAGGGATCATGGGAACGTGCGCCACCTTATTCTCCACAATCAATGAAGAATAATAATAATAGTGGAAGAATAATCTGAAGTAAATGTAACCATATAAATGTTGAGAGATTTTTATTAAAAAAAAAAAAAAAAGCAGGTTAAATTTATATTATAAAGACGTACAAATCCAGCTGATCCATGCTCCATTGTTTACATATTGGAAGAAAATAATGTGAAGCAGATGGTTTAACTATAATATAATTTTGCTACGTATTTAATTGGTGGGGGGAAAATAGTCTTAATAAAAATTGTTTGTGTTTCCTTGTATTATCTTTTGCCTGGAGGGTATATTTCTATTCATTTTGAGGGAAAAATTCAGATTTGTTAGGATAACTCCAGCTATCTTCTGAAGTCTCACCTATTCTAACATCAGTAACTTAGAGATCTCTGTAATATTTCTACTTTTTCTTCCTAATTATCTCCATATGAAACTCATGTCTCTTGTAGGTTTCATTCCATCCTCTTCTTACCTTCATTTGAAGTTTGGGTTTTTTTGATGTACCTCTTTTCTTATGACTCATTAATTTTTAAAGCATTAAATTCAAACCATACTTATAGACATATACACACACATATATATTTATATAGCACATTTGTCTCCATAATTTCTTCTAACGGACTTCATAATAAGTGAAATTCACATTTTAGGTGCTAAGAAGTACAGCTGAATAGAAGGAAGGGAGGCACTTTTTTGACATAACAGTGTGAAACAAATCCATTTCCATGTAAAAAAATCTAGTGTGCCTATGATGATTTGCTGCCTAACTGCAGTCTGTTCACAAAATGTCTTCACTTTATCTGGACAAATTTAATGAAGAAGGTAAAGTTTTGAGTGAAGTCAGGCATGCCAAAAAAGCTGAAGATATATAATTTAACATGGCATCTTTGTTTCAATAAACTTACTAACATGACTTCATCTCTGGGCCCACAGGACGAATCAGGGATTTAAAACAAGCAGCCGTGAAGAGATTTGTTTTGAGAAGTCTTTTTAATAGCAGTGTAGAATTAGAACTTTATATAAATACAAAAATGCCATAAATGAATCCTGAAAAGGTAGTATACTGGGGTTTTTTCCTATAAGATACTATGGCCATATTGGAAAAAAACCTTAAGTTAAATTGCTTGTTTTCACTGCAGAGGAAATATTCTCAGACTAAACATCACATATGAGAAAAAATTAATCAGGAGAAACACCTAATGAGAAGAATCACGCAAACACACTAGGTGACATAATCAGAAAAAGAAAGGCTACAGTGAAGGTGTGCCTGCTGCTGAGTGGGGCAAGGTATCTGCTGTCACAGGACACAGAAAAGCTGAGGTACTGAACACTGCCTTTTCCTCAGTTTTTACAATAGGACTGGCATTTTCAGAAGGGTGAATCGTATCCTTGCATATGAATATCTGAAGGGAGGGTGTAAAGAAGATAGAACCAGGCTCTATTCTATGTAGTTCTGTCCCACAAGGCTAAAAGAGGCAATCATCACGAACAGAAATACACAAAATCCTGCATAAACATGAAAGACAATTTTTTGCTGCAAGAATGTGAAAGTGACAGAACTCTTGAACAGGTTGTCCAGCGAGGTTGTGGAATCACCCTCCTTGGCAATACTTTAAAGTTGTCTGGGCATGGCCCTGACCAGCTGATATTTGGAGCAGAGTATACTGCATTTGATTTTGGATACATGCAATAATTGATTACCTCTACCTCCATGATTTGTTTCCCAGGTCCTGCTAATGCAGTAGGGGTTGTAAAAAAGGATCTCAATAATGACAGGTCAGATTTTTACATTCAGCCATTTTGGGGATATGTTGGAGAAAACATGCTGTTGTTCATTTTACTTAATGAGTTTTAAAAATATTCTAGATCTGGATTTTCTTTCTTTTAGTTTCACTCAAGTTTTCATCAATTTTGTGTCCCTACTGTGTACTACACTAGGATCAATAGGCAATTTGGAAAGTCTGTTGTAATCTATTCATTATTTCATGCATACTGAAGGCATCGTACATACAGGAAAGGAAAGCCTATATCAGTATTTTGCAATGATATCCAGCCTATTAGGAAATCAGTAACACAGATTTTGTGAAACAGGGTTCATCACAGAAGAAATAGCACAAAAATTAATTCCTAACAAAGCATAAATCCAAACATGCCTGGTGTGAATTATTTAAAAAGTAAGTTTTTTACATGTATTAGCAAAATTCCAAAATGCATTTTATCTCTCTCCAGCTTAGAAAGAGATTTCCTATTTTGATCATAGATGATAAACAGGTGCAAAGATTTACTTGTATGCCGAGAAAGTTTCCTGGTAGCCTTTATGATTAGGCCCACTATCCAGGGAGTATTTTGCACTTGAAAATGAAGGGACAATCAAAGAATTAAGATTATCAGTAGAATATCTACATTTAATTCTTGTTTCTATTAAAGACTTTTTGCGTAATGTAGAGGAAATGATTGTTCTGTGATACAATACCCCATCTCCAATCTTCTGAGGAAATAATGTGTCTGCCTTGTCTGAAAAAGTCTTTGAAGTGGAGATTGTCTCCTTGAATGCATTTTCCAACATAAAGTACAATGGAACCTCTGATTTGTGTGAGGGCTTTCAGTGTTACTGTGATACGAATAAATAATAATGAGTAACAGATGTTTTGTCTACTTTTTTATGAAGTATAAGTCCATGAAGAAAGCACATTTTTCCCTGTAAGTGGAAAAGAACTTCAGAGGTCAAATTTTAGCTATTATTCTAATGAAAAATGAGATTCTCCTAAAGCTGTTGATAAAAAGTATATTTTCATAAACTTCTCCTATTTTCTATAAGCTGTTTTAGAGTTATGACTGTGATTTTAAAGTCTGAGCACACAAAAATATTAAAAGACCCCACAGATTGCATTCTTCCCTTTAGCTGTACTATAAAGATGGCGTCCTACCTTCCCCAGAGCCTTCAACTACCGTATTGCTTTAAGTAAAAAAATAGCAAGATTTATGAAAATTTCAGTAAGATACTTATGCTGGGAGAAATATCAACTAGTATCTATCAAACATCATTGTTGTCAGCAACAATGTTTTGCAGAAAGTCAAATTAAGGTAGATTGCATTTATTTTTATGTTGGCAATGCTCTAGTATATAAACCTCACTTACTTAAAGTAAGAAGAAAACTTAATTTAATTCCAACTGTCTCACCTCATTCTTCCTGTCTGCAGATGGAATCAAGAATAGAAAAAACCAAATTATTATCATGATGTTTTATTTACGGTTCAGTGACTTGAAGGAAGGAAACTGCTGTCTCCAGTGATATCACCTCTTACCGTGTCAAGTTTTTATGTTCTCTTGAAATTGTCAGCTCACCAAGAGAAATATAGACAAAGGATTAAAATAAATTTATGTTCTGATACTGTCTAAATTACTTTATTATATATATATATATATGTTTCAGAGTTAGAAAGAAACTTTAATGTATTTGACAATGAAATAGGATTGAATCTCAAGAGAAGGATTTTAGAAGAATTTATAAAGTAATTCACTCATTTGAAGTACACAGATGATGGAGAATTGTCAGTGAACTGCTTTAAATTTAAATGATTTTTATCTCTTGATTTGTTGCACTGCATAGTGTCTTATATCAATACTAACTTTGGAAATGAATGACAGGAGGGATTTACAATCTGCTTCCACAGGCCAGCAAGAATACCAAAGGAAGACGTTCTTCCCTTTGAATATATACAGCAGCTAAATTTATGTTGAGTAAACATTCCCTGAATGTCTCCTGCAGTCCTGTGATATCTCAGGATCATTAATGGCACAAGTAGAGCATTTGGCTATTTCCATGATTGTTAAAGGAATGGTAAATTAGAAATAAAGATTAAAATCAAAAACAGCTTATTAGGTGAAATGGCTCTGGCCCCCTCCTATCCTTATCATTAAAGTCTCACTGTCTTTTGGCTTCTTACTTTCAGCTTTCTGACTGTTTCTCTGGATGTATTATGCTATCTGTTTTAAAACATTCTGTATTTCTGCTACGTTGGGGAGTGTAGGATATCTGTACTTCACATCTTTCCACATGCATGCATTTTCTCCAACACTTCTTTATGTTCTCCCACCATTGCCATTAATGGTAATCACTAGTTCCCTTTTCATTCCTTAAACCCAAATGCTTGCTATGAGAAGAATGTTTTAAATGTCAGCAGTCTCTTTGACACAGTCTCATTTTCTTATGCTGTTTGCCAGTTTTGCTTGTATGAGAATTGTTCCATCTAATGCTCTAAAGCTCTCGTAGCCAGATCCTCATCAAATGTAAATTTACTTAACATCATTGGGGGCACTGGAGCTGAAAAACTGTCTTTCTATGCTTCTTACCCTTCAGAGTGTAATAGCTGCATAAAATGCAGAATCAGAGAATTGCTGAGGTTGGAAGGGGCCTCTGGAGATTTTCTTGTGCAATGCACCTACTCCAACCAGTCAACTAGAGCTGGTTGACCAAGGCCATATCCAGACAGTTTTTTATCTCAGAGGATGGGGACTGAACAGCCTTTCTGGGCAATCTGTTCTGATCAATCAGCTTTGAAGTAAAAACACTTTTTCTTACAATGAAATGGAATTTCCTGTGTTTTAGTTTGTGGCCATTTACTCTGACCATGCCCAGAGCAGCAGGAATGAGAGCCTTTGTTTACTTCCTCCTGTCTGGTGTTGGTAGACACTGATTAGATTCCTGCACCTTCTCTTCTCCAGGCTAAGCACTTAAAGTTCTTTCTGCTTTTTCTCATAGGCTGGATAGTCCAGTCCCTTAATCATCTTAGTAGCCTCTCACTGGACTTTCTCCAGTATTGTTGTGTCTCCCTTGTACCGAGGAGCCCAGTAGTAGACACAGCACTTCAGGCATGTCTTCACCAGTGCTGAACAGAGGGGAAGGATCACATCCTTTCACCTCTTGCCAACACTCGTCCTAACACAGTGCAAGGAGCTACTGTCCTGCTTTGCTCTGTGGCTGACTCATGTTCAGCTTGCATCCATCGGCATCATCCTCCAGTCACCTGGTCCCTGTAGTTTTCCATGGTGTTCTTCTGTTCCAGCTAAATCTTCCCCTTGCTAAATTTCATAAGATCCCTGTAAACCCATTTTTCCAGCTTCCTGAGGTTCCTCCGAATGACAGCTTTTTGGTGTATCAGGTATCCCTCCCAGTCTTGTGCAATTTGCAGAATTGCTGGGGGTACACTCTGCCCTGTCAACTATATAATTAATAAAAATGATAAGCAGTGTTGCCCCAGTACTGACCTATTGGGTTTATCATGAGTGGCTGACCTCCAGCTGGACTTCCTACTCTGATGATAAGCCTTCAAATCTAGCAGTTCAGCCAGTTTTAAACTCATCTTGCTGTTCATTTATCAAGCACATATTTCACCAGTTAGTCTGTGAGAATTTCACAGGACACTCAAGTCAAGATAAAGAATGTCTGCTGCTCTCTCCTTGGCTACTGAGCGAGCCATTTCACAGTGGTCAGGACCCTGGTAAAGCCATGTTGACTGAACCTCAGTCATACTGCTCTCCTTCATGTTTAAAATGGCTTCCACATTTAGTTCCATCATCTTGCAAGGGTTTGAGGTGAGGCTGATCACTTTGGAGTTCTTCAAATCTTCCTCCCTTCCGTTTTTCAAAATAGGAGTGACATTTTCTTTTTGCAAATTCCCAGGGATCCCCCACTCTTTCCCAATTGGCACAGCCCTTCAAAGATGAAAAAAAATGGCCTTCCAGTGATATTGATCAGCTCCCTCAATGATTCGCCACAAAGGGTAAACTTTCCTTGCTCCAGATCTTCCTGTTGTTCTCAGGGTCCTGGAATTCCTGTAGGCAAATCTTCCAGTTGATGACTGAGGCAAAGCAGGCATGGAGTACCTCAGCTTTTTCCATGTCCTTTTTTACCAGCTCCACTACTCCATGCAGAGGTGGGTCCACATTTTGCCTCATGTTCTCTTTGCTGCTGATGTATCTGTAGAAGCCTTTGTTTTGACTCTTCACATTGCTCTCCAGATTTAGCTCCAGGTGGGCTTTGCCTCTCGCCATCCCTGAGTGGTCCCTGTGTGACCAAACAGTCATTTTATCTATATTCCCCCTGGGTGATCAAATTTCTTCTACCTCTTGTGGGCTTCCTTTTGACATCTGAGCTCAGTCAGATGTTCCTTGCTAATCTGAGCAGGCTTCCAGCCATCTTTGCTTGACCTTCTACAATTTCAAATGAAGTGCTTTTGATCTTGGAAGAGTTTATCCACAGAAATCAAACCACTCTTCTGGACCCCTCTTTTCTCCAGGTCTGGTGCCAGTGGTATTCTTTCAAGCAGAATGCCAAAAGTGTCAAACATCATCTTCCCTTCCTGAGAAGTATATATTCTGTGGCTACTCCTATCAGCTAGTCTCATCACCTTTGCTTTATCAAGTCTATATTTAAACCAGCAAATACTAATAAATCAACTATGCCACTAATTATAAGAAACTAATTTATACCACTGCTGCTGATAATATTTTAACTGACTTTTCATGTTAAAAGATATAAAGCCTAAAAAATTCCAAAATCTCACTATATCAAGTTTCTGTCCTGTAAAATAATTGTAGAGTATTCATTATTTCCATGCTACACAGAGGCACAGTTTGAGATGAGGTTGAAGCTGTGTTATGTTGTGCATGCTATAAGCACATGTTAAAAGAGAACTTGTAGTCTAAACCTTATGAAGTTCATAAAATAAGCCAACAGAACAAGAATAATTAAAGCGTCTTGTCTGCAGTCTTGCAAGGTGACAACAACTCATATTTAGGTTAGAATCCATCTTTCCAGCTTTCCAGGTTCTCTCTGTCTTCAGTAAATCATATTTTCCCTAGAAAGTATTTCCTGTGCTAATGTTTTTCTCATTCTAAATGCCAGAAGTGGCAATATTTATACCTTTAATTGTTTTCTCTTTGTTCTATTGCTTGCTCGTACTCACTGATGACAGTATTTAAAGATTTTTTTCTTTTTTAATTTCTTAAACTCATTTAAGGTGGTTTCATTATATCCTCTTTGCTGATACTGTATAATTCTTCACCATCCTTTGCACCTTCTCATGCTCTAGGTGGTGCCTCCTTACACTGCTCCAACGGGTGAAGCATAAATAATACTTTAAAAGTTATTTCTTCATTTGCTATGGTCTACATATTCCATTAATTGTGGAACATAATTTCTTTTGGGGAAGAAGAATTATTTTAAATTTGGTGTATATGAAATCATAACAACAGTTGAATTGGCTGTGGTTTTATAAATGAAATTTATGAAGACCTCCTATCCCACTAGCTGATCTAACTCTACTTAGTGTGTCCTCATGTTTTCTTCCAAATTTTGAGGCTTCTTCCTCCTTCTCTGTGAGCTGACAGTGACCGTAAATCCTTAATTCATACTTTAGTGATGTGTTAAACCTCTGTTGAGCTGTAAAAAAACTACAAATTGCTTCAAACCCGCCTTTTTTTGTTATTTGTTCTCAAAAGTTGTGGCACTAGCAGTAAAAACCATCATGTTTCCTTATCACAGTTTCAGTCTTAACAACAAAAAGGCCCTATAACCTTTTGGTATTTTGATCAAGAGGTTGGGGCTTCCAAAGACAATGTAACAGATTATGCATCTTTCTACTTGTGGATGTGCTTGATTGGAGACTCCATTGCTCTTTGTCCACAGCCATGAATAAACAAGTTATAACAATCTCCAAGCTACCTCTTCTCATTACTACACTTTTCTATCTCTAGGTGTATTTACGACACATAAAAGTTCTGTGCTACCTGATGACATCTACTTTTAGAGTCCACAGATTTCAGTTTCAGTTTCTATCAATAATTCCATATGCTGTTATCTTCTTAAGAATAAAACCAACACATTTCTATTGTACAAGTTTATCATTCTCCAGGCTCTATACAGCAAGGTGGGTATTTCTCCAATAATCAGATCAGACTGTCTTGATCTTCTGTTTACATGATTTTTTTACCTTGCAAAGTAGTTCAAAATTTTCTAGCAAAAGTTAAATAAATCTCAATTTGTGCAAAATTTCTTGATGTGTTTCCTAAGCCTGTTTTCTAGCCTTGCTAACACAACAGCACCTTTTTACTATCACTTCAATATCCTCATCTTTTCCCACAACAGAATTTAAAAACAAGAATATGGCTTCAACTCAGTGCTAAGAACTAGCAATGCTTATCTTCATATGATGACAACAGCATAATTTAAGGGTTATATATTACTTCATTTAATTCGTACTTAGTAATTTGGTTTTGTGGATTTGTAATCTCTTGTTATACAATTGTAAATATATAATGAAAAAAATTTTCTGTTCCCAAGGACCTTTCTTTAGTTACACTGTGCTCTTTTGTGTTTCCCTAATGATTTATAATGTTTCATATGGAAAAGTTAGTAATTTTTCTTTATTTTTGATAGAAAAACATCTGATGCAGACCTATTTGACATTGTTAGACATTCTTTCTCATTTTTTGGCCAAGGTAGTAGGCATGAATACAAGAAATTGTATTTAGTATTAGTCTGACACAGTGACTGTGCTATAAAACTAAATCATGCCGTTTGAGGAGATCGTTATATTCACAAATCTGTTAGAGACAATGTATGCAGGACTGGGGGAGAGGGAAAGATACAGGAAGTTTAATGCATCTTTTATTGACTGATTATGAAATACTGCATTCCAGAATGATTACAGTAGCATTTGCAAAGCTGAAGTAAGACATATCACTATGCCATTGATTTAGACATTTACATTTTTACTTTTATTAGTAGGACCAGAGTATATTTTTCAAGTTGTAATGGGAATTGGCTCTGTACAATTTCAGTTCTAGTTACAATTATTATCATTCCAATGCATTGCTATTGCTCAACTCAGAATTTTAACTATTACTTTCCATGAAAATAGATTTATTTGAAATCTCTGCTTTTGGCAAAAAGGAAATATATTTTAAAACCATGCAATGCTTTATTTTTAATCATGCTTTATTTTTTAAAGTAAAAGAGTATTCCATGTTTTGTGATGGGAATCCAGTTACATTTATACTTGCATTTTCATATTAGGATGTGCAAAGGCCATGCTGGGAGCTGAAGGTAAAAGCCATGGCATGCTAGAGAATAAACCATATTAGAGACAAGAATAAACTAAAGAGTGTCTCCTGGCTTTCTTTCCAGTCATATTTAAAAGTGAAGTTAAGCTTTAGTTATTGTTGCCCTCTAACTATGCTACAGCTATTAGAATTTAGTGTGAAAATGTTTTCTCATGAGAGTTTTATAACTTTTTTAGAGTGAAGAAAATGTTAAAGAAAAAACAAATGAGTATTCCACAAAGAACATCAGGGTGCTAGACCAAGACTTTACAATCTATGTTCTAATGCTGCCTTTTAAAGTCTGTCTGTGCTTAGTAACTCATATAACCACTTTAATCATCAACTCTTTTCTATTTTATTTACTGTAAGCAAGAAATAATTGTATCAGGGACTGTTTGGTTAACATGTATGCTCAATGTCTTGAAATAGGATTACAGTTTTAGTTGAGGCTTCTCTCCCTCACTCCAAATAAATAATCACAAGAACTTCCTATGGAGCAGTTTGTGTTGTATTTCACAGATGAAAACTAAAGTGGTGTCCATACCAACTTTGATTATGTGCTAAAGCAATTAATGTATCATTCCGAATCCTGGGGGGGGGAAATAAGTACTTTCCTATAGATTTTTTAAATTTCTTCTCATGGTTACATAGAACATAACTGAAAGTTTGCTATTGACTGGGGTACCTTGGTGACATGAGTGACCAATAGCTTCAGCTAACCCACAATCCTTTGGGCTGTTTCCTATGACAGATGAATAGAGAAACCTAACTCAGTCTAGCGAGAGATAGTGAATGTTTAATTTCTGAGGGAAAGAAAAATTAATATGTAGGCGAAATTCTGATTAATACAGTTTTTGGAGGTGTAATTGTAGAATGGAAGTGTGCGCACTTTAAATGTTTTCTATGTTGGCTGGTTATTCTGCTTTTTTCCGCTATTTGTACTTGCTGAATTGGTTAAAAAAGAATGATCAGCAAACATAACGAACAAATTGCACTTTCCTCAGCTGAACTGTATGAAAGACCCCAGAGACAATCCAAACAAGCCTGGCATGGTCCCTCAGGAACCTAGGAATTCCATTGGCCTTTTTAAGACCGTCTTCTCTGGGGAAAAAATCCCTGCAGCTGCTTTTAAAAGTTGAGGGTTAAAAGCATTTTTGTTGCTGAGAATGCACATTGGAGCACATGTAATGCTTTCATGTGCATTTTAAAGTGAAAATACAATACAACTTTTCAGAACCCTCAGAAAAAAATCACAGACTTGCTTCTGTGGTTGAATGAATTCACAGAGGTACTTTCAGGCAGAGCTGACTGACACTCTGAATATCCCCTCTAGAAGAAATTTTGATGTTTCAAGAAAGTTTTCATTTTGAATGAGACTGAATTTAAGAACTTCTTCCATTACCCGTCACTGGAAAAATAACTGTGACAAAATGGAAATGCTTTGTTCTGGTTTTGAGGGTTTTGTTTTGTTTGTATTTTTTAAAAAGAAATTCACCAATTTCTACACTAAAAAGACTATTCCTTGGGTTGCTAGCTATTAGAAGAATCCAAAGACCTCCTAGAATTCAAAGTAATCAATTGTCATAGAGAAAATACTCTGAAAATGAAGACTTGGAAATGGATTATAAAGTTTGGATTTTGCATAGTGTACAGTGAAAAGGAAAATAAAAATCATGTTATCAGCACATTTCATGATATTAAATATTTTCCTAAAACAGCAATGGGGTTTTGGGAATCTATGGAGAGTAGGTAAGCTATCTCTCTTCAGTGCTGCATTTCCACACTTTATAATTGATCTTGCCTCACTGAATACTTAAAGGCAACTTTTGATTGATTTCATTTCACAGGGAAAATTTTAGTAGAATGTGCTACTGGAAACTCTAGGACTGCTTTTTTATCACTCACTCTGAAATTCACATGCACGAATATCCTATACTAACCAACTTGTCTCCCTCAACCAGTCCTTCTTGGAGTCCACTGTCTGTCTAGTGAAGCTGCACATATGCAATTCTTTTTACCTGTGATATTTTCCAGTAGATAACAAGCATATCTGCTGACTAAGATGGCAGTGAAGGCAAAAGGGAGCCTTTTTCCTGCCTACTCCATAGCACTCCTACAAAACAGCTCCAGAATGCTGTAGGTCTGGAATGGAGATGTGGGAGGGGTGGTGGAAGAATCTCAGGAGGTTTGGGCCGCTGGGGTAGGAGTTAATAGATAAAAGACTGCAAATGCAGTGATATTGTAAGAGAATTAGTACTGAAGGATATTATCTGTTACCTTAAAACTGTGATACTAGCATGGTGCTGACATATTGCCTATCACTATTTAGGATTAGTTAAGATTTTTTCCATTCCTTCTTGTACCATGGCTTATCTTCAACAAGTGAGTGACACTTGAGATGAGCAGTGCTAAGGAGCAACTTGATCCCGAAACGACTCCTCTGTGAAATTAGAGCTGCACTCAAAAAATGCCAGACACCCTATTTCCTGGTGTGTGCTTTAATGAGTGTGCAATGGTGAAAAATAGAGTTTGTTTGTTCTCTTTTATATATATCCTAAAAAAGATACCAGTAACTCAACTGTGTGTCCTAAGCACCCATCCAGACATTTGAACCTTATGTATCATTCTTTCTTTTTCTAGACAGTACCTCACTAATCATGGATGTCTTGGTTTCAGCTGGAACAGAGTTAATTTTCTTCACAATAGCTGGTACTCTGTGGTTTGTATTTACTAGGAGAATAACGTTGATAACACACTGATGTTTTTAACTGTTGCTAAGTAACTTGCTCTAGATCAAAGACTTCTGGTGTCTCATGTTCTGCTGATGAGCAGGTGCACAAGAATATGGGAGGTAGCATGGCTAGGATAGCTGACTCAAACTGGCCAAAGGAATATTCTGTCCCACAGAATGTCATGCCCAGTACATAGACCGCTAAGAGCCACCGATCGCTGCTTAGGGACAGGCTGGGCATCAGTCAGTGAGTTGAGAGCAACTGTATTGGGCATCACTTACCTTTTCTGGGTTTTATTTCTCACTCTCTCTTTGTTTTCTCGCTTTTCATTACTACATCATTATTATTGTTATTTCAACTATTAAAATGTTTTCATCCCAAAACATGGGTTTTACCTTCTTTTTTTGATTTTCCTTCCGATCCCATGGAGGGGTAGGGTGGAATGTGAGCAAGTGTCTGCATGTTACTTTCTTGTGAACTGAGGTTAAACCGTGGCAATGGGAAAGTGATGAATTATCCCAAAGAGGTACTTATACCCCTTTTGCGAAGTTACTGAAGAGACCTTCATTTAGGTTCTCTTACACATCCCTCCTGACTAGTACCTGTCATTGCATAGTGTACTTTAATTGCACATTTTGCCTATTTTGTATTCCTACCACAGCTGGCTTAAACATAGATCAACTACCTGAAACACCGCATTCAATTCTGTGAAGTAGTAATATTCTAAGAAAAACTTAAAATAATCTATTCTGTAGCACGTAGCTTTGATTCTTTTCCAACAGAAAATGGGGAATATGACCATTATAGGTCTATTTCTGAAGCAGTAAACACAGTTAATGATGCAAATCATAACTAATTTTCACTAAAATGGTGGGTGTAAAATCAGCAGGTGTAATGTATCACTAGTTAGAGACTGAAGTAATACTGAGTAAAGTGATCTGTTCACTTAGCTATATTCTTTGTATTGTATGCATATCAAATTTCAAATACATTTCAGATGGGACTTTGATAGTCACTGTCCACAATAACCTGCTAAATTTAGCTGTTAAAAACCCCCTAAAAAGGAATCAGGTCTAGCCAAATCATTATGCTCCCTGCATAGTCAATGAAAGCCAAATCACAGACTCTTCCCCCAGGCCTTTGCAGTGGCTGTAGGGAGCCTATCTAGCGATTGTAGGTATCTGTCTGACTTAGACATGTTAAATGTTCAGTAAAACCATTTCAGCTCTATGTTATGATGATACAGACTTGCTTCCTTTCCTGTTTAATGTGTATCTTATATACCAACGTCCCTGGCATTCAGAAAAGAATTTCCTTCTGTTCAGTAATGAATACATTGGCCCTACATTGTGATTTACTGTAGTACTGGCTGCAGTATGGGCTCATTGCTGGCCACGGAGCCTCCTGAGAAGCACCTGCTCTGAAGCAGAACTTCTGTGTGCTGTCATCCCTGCTAGGGGCTCTAGTATTGGCTCTTCATGAGCCTCGGTCCTTTGGGAGAGGGTGTATGTGTTTGCTTCACCATGGAGTGTCGCGCTGCCCTGGCTGCTACTCAGGCCCGGCGTGGCCAGGCAGACGACTTTCAGCGCCAGGGCCACCTGCTCGGTGAAACAGGCACCTCTGCCCTAGAAGCAGGCCAGGCTCCCGGCACCTCTGAGGGAGGCAGTTTCCTGGCAACAGGCTGAAACAGTCGTGCTGGAAATGCCCCGACTCACAGGGTGGGTGAGGCTGCAGGTGCTGGTAAACGTAGGGAGAATGGAAGCAAAGAGTCCAGGGGAGACCTTCTGTGGTGGCAAATTCCAATATCCTTTATTCCCCCAGCCCTGCAGAGGGATGTGAGGTCAAGGCACACTGAAGCGGACCACGCACAAAAGGCCCCGACAAAGGGGGTGACATGGGGTTTTAAGGAGGGGAGGAGTTGGGAGGAGAAGGGAGGAGACAATTCCTTGAACCAATGGGAACTGATTACATAATATGAATAATCCAATAGGCACAGGTCCAGGGCGGTCTCAGGGGCGGATTCAAGGAACACAACCAATGAGGGAGCGAACAAGGTAGAAGGTTCTAGGGGTAGGAGGATACAAGGGAGGAGCAAGGGGAAGGGTTTAAGGATGGACAGAACGGATTCACAACCAATAAAGAAACTTCGGGAATAAGGGGAGGAGAGCCTGGGGATTGACATCCCCGGGGGAGTGGCAAGCCCTTAGACTCTTCCTGCTGATTCTCCGCCCCCAGGGGGATCAGTCCAACTAACTTCTTTATTTAACCACATACTGAACCCGCTGGGATCGGCATTAGGAGTCTGGGCAGATGGACCGGTGGCCACTCTGGCGGTGTCAGATGGAGACAGGGCAGCTATTGCAGGAGCTGCCTGATGCACCGCCACAATGGAGTACTTCCTCTTCCTTTGAATTTGGTGTTTCCTCTTGTTTCTCCTTCTTTGTTCCCTTCTCTCCCATTTTCTGACCTAACTTAAATATATTTTCACAGAGCTGTGATTGGGTTGGCTTGGTGGGCTCAGCCTTGGCCTGTTGTGGCTCTGCTGTGGAACTGGCCTGACCTGGCCATGTCTGGCACAGGGCAGGCCCTCATCTCACAGTAGCCACACTTGCAGTCCTCCTTGTACCAAAACCTTGCTGTCTACATCCAAAACATTAACAAATGGCCCAAATCAGTATCCTACGCTGCTGTGTCATCTGACATATCTTAAGGAACTCTTTATGTCCATATGGAGACAAAACACATGGCACAGGTGAGAGTCAGGGCACTAGATGCCCATGTGTAGACAACTGAATTACACTCCTGAAGTCCCTGAACAGATAGTTTAAATATCTTTACACTAATTTTCGGAAATCATGTGTTCCAACATTTAATTCTGAATGTTTATAATTTTTTGATCTTTCTAGCCTAGAAAGATGAACAGTAATGTAAGATTTTTGCACTGTATAAGACTTTCGCTAAAAAGAATAGAAGAATATGCTATACCTATGCTGAAAAGCAAAGAGTTGGGCCGTAAGTAGGTTACCAGTGCAGTTTGTCAAAGCTTGGTTCAGAATTGATGTCATTTAATATATTCATTTATGACCCTGGCACGAAAAGCAAAAATGTTTTAATGAAATTTGCAGATGGCATAAAGGTGAGGGGAACTATAAATACAAAGCAGCACTTGAATATTGTGTAGAGTTAAGAGACCTTGAGGACCAGAGTAATAGAATTGTAATAAGATTTAATAGTACAAAATAAAAGGTCACAGAATTCAGCCTTTTCATCTTACCCATCATTACCTGTCTAAAACTTAGAGGCCTACTTTAAGTTGTTCACCTGGGCTCCTTTAAATAATCATAGAGAAATGCCTCTTCAAGGACACTTCTATGCTAAATTAGTTATTTAAGATAGGAAGATTGTACGGGCTTTTAGAGATGTCTTTCTCACTACATTGCTTTTGGAGGAAAACTAGATGTCTGCTTAGCCTAGATCCCCATGAATCCCAGCTTCAGACTTAATGTGAATGCTTCTTATAAGCTCATTGTCCTTTACTTGGAAAGAGAAAAATCCATTAACGACCAGTTTCAGGGAATGCAAATATGGTCCTTCAATACATCAAGCTAAGTATTTTTGTGACACAAAAGGAAATTACAAATATCCCTGTACAAATTCCTGGTGGAATATCTTCTAGGACCTTCACCATTAAAGTTCAAGAAATAGAAATTAATTGGAAAAATACAAATAGTAATGAGGGAAAATAATTTTACAAGATGAACCTACATGAATATTTTTCACGTAGCAGACTGGAGATGAGAGACACATGAATTTTTGCTGATCTGATCTAATATGTGCACCAAATGTGACTGCTTGGTGTGAAATAGCACCAATAATAAATCAGGTTAAAACACATAGAAACGATATTAGTGCTAGTCTGTGCCTCACACAAAATATGCTACGAGCTGAGGTGACTGTCTTGTTTCCAAGATAGCATGGCAGTAGCCACTGGCAGCATATAGACAGTAGTCAGTAGTGGCAATTGTAGTCTCCATTGCATGGAATACATCTCTGAGTCAAAATATGCTGGGTTAGATTAGCCTTGTGAAAAGATGATTGAGCTTGTAAGTGATTAAAAAAGTTATCAGACATTTTTAAAAAAATATGCAAAGCTTTTTTTTCAAAAACAGTCTTACACTGTCATGCCTACTACTTTTGTATGTATTCCAGCACTTGCAGTAGACTAAAGGTGCTAATGCAACTCTCAGTCCTTGAGTAGTTCTGCTTAAGCAGATCCAGCCCCACAACATGAAGTCAGCTGGAGTGCTGTGCTGGTATGGATGTGGGCACAAGCCACTGCTTTTCAGTTAAATGTTTTGTGTAGCTCAGCTTTTGTGGGTGTTGTGTCAAGCATTATAATTTCCATAGTTTTGAAAATTCTCATTTTCCTTCAAAAAATGTTATGTTTGCAGAATCTTCTAATTATTCCAAAACCTTTCAGATTATTTATGCCTGTCTAATTCTCTAGAATTTTCCTTATGATTTCATTTCGGTATTAAAAATATAGGAAATATGACTTTGACTATTACTTAAGAAGGGAACAATAAAATACACAGTATAATATGAAAGTCCCAAGACAGTGTAAATCAATCCCTTTGCTGGGAATAAAACTAGCTAGGACTTGGAAGGCATCTTCTGATTTACACTCATCAAATATCTTACCCATATGTATTACCAAAACACTAGGCTGTAATCTGGAAAAATAAATGAGGGAGAAGATTTGTCTGGCTGACAAAAGCATGTTTCTATAGAAAAGCTGTTTAACTCCAGTTCAGGTAGCTTTTCACATTTCCACTAACCCGTGGATGACATCTGAAACTAAAGTGTGATGTGAAAATAGATTAGATTAAAATAGATTAGATTTATTGCAGAGGTGAGAAATGAACAGTACTGCCAGCTAAGAGAAGTATTTGTTTTGTGTTAATATGCTACCTTGAACTTGCAGATTGAGGAGAAATAATACTGTATCTTGGAAATATACCATTTTGATGAATGCCATCTACTGGAAATGAGCCAGTTGTATTTGTTTTCTTTGTTTGTTCTCAGTATCTCAACACTCAGCGTGAACTCTACCATGGCAAACTGTTGGCATAAGTTATTTCTAGTCTGTAACAAATACTTCTATCACATTATTATTGAAAATAGCAGGTCTCAAATGTGTGTGATATACCATTTTTCACCAAAGTACAATTTTTTTAATGTTAGAATGAGGATGAACACCTCTCTAATAGTACATTGAATATAAAAGACTGAAGATGAAATTGTCTCTACAACAACTAGACAAATTCTGTCTGTATGTGTACATACAATTTACAAGAGGTGCTTTGAAAGAAGTGGGAGAAAATTTTCCAATAAATAATAAATATAAGTTTTACAAGGATTAAATTATCTGAAAATTTAATCAAGTAAAATGAATCATCATATGCAACTGAAAATTTAAAAGAAACAGGAAACATAGGGAAAAAGTTAAAATGTAAAATTTGAATTTAATTATGTTTAATTGCCCAAGCTAAAAAGAAAAATGAAAAAGCTAAAAATTTGTATGAATTTCTGAAAATAGATTGTATGTGAGTTTGAATGAAAAATTTTGGGTTAATACGATTTCTTCTTCATTTTCACTTGGTTGTTTGGACATTTCATTGCACTGTTTTCCTCTTTCCCTTCGAATTGCTATCCTTCCCTCCCCTCCTTTTTATATGTGATTGATCATTCCATATTTCAAAAAGTTTTTGTAAAGAAAATTATTTTTTAAAATAAATACTGTTTTCTACTTTATATTAACATTGTCACTGTTACTTTGCAACTGGTTTAACACTAATTAAAACACAAAAATGATACAGTAATGAAGGAGGAGATATTTGGATGTATAGTTCCTAAATTTGATGTTCAAGATATTAGATAACTAGGCTAGTTAATTGAACTTCCGGAGTTTTTACAGCCTGTACCTCCCTGGCAGATGTTTCACAGTGGGGTGAATTTCCTTCTGAAAGGGGCTGTTGCTCTCTGTGGAGAAGTATGTTAGGAATCTCCTCAGTGCTAGTGTTTTCTTGAATGCAGCTAAGGCTCTCAGAATTGTATCTGATTATGAGCAGTGGCACCAGCTCATGGCAACCTGAAAACCTTGGGCAAGCGCCCTAGATCTCACACAACATGTTCCCAGGCTAAGCCTGTGTCAGAGCCTCTGACTGGAAAAGGACAAGCAGGTGCAGCAGTGAACTGTATAACACAGATTTAGGGACCTTCATGCCCAATTTTTCTCTCCTAATCTGTTCCTATCCCACTGAATTACTTGCGACTGCAAGCACAACCTAAGACAATCATATTATTCAACATATAAAGCTCCACAGTTTTGACTTGCTGTTTTATAAAACTCTCATAATTATGAAACCAACTAATCCTAAAATATGCTTCGTTTTTAATTTGTATTGATTATGAGAATAAAAGGTGTTTCAATAATTTATTAAAAAAATATCTTGAAGGAGTGAAAGTGTGGATGCCATTTGCCGTGGGGTCTTAAGAACTGTGCCTTGAAGAAAGAGGGTGGTAGTGTTTGTTAGAGGCATTTAAACCAAGTGTATGCATGTAATTTAAGGCTTCGTGCAGAAATAGTGCTCAAAGTAAAAAAAAAAAAAAAAATATTACGCTATGACTTGGTTTTCAGTGGAATATAAAAAACCAAGGAGTGGAGAGCTCTGACAATTCACAATGTAGAGCAGTTTTCCCAGAAATTTTAATATATTGTGAAATATATTTGGTTAGGTCATGCTGTGTCTGACATCTAGTTACTCAAAACATCCAGCCATATTCCCTGTTAATTAAATTACCACAAAATTTTAATTTTGATGTTAGGATTCTAGAACCAAGGCAGGATTTCTCTATAAAAGTTCTAGAGATTGTTAAAGAACTTACTGAGCTGTGAGAGCAGAAAAATAGAAATGTTCACCAAGATAAATTCCTGTTCTTCCTCTCTAGCAGATGATTAGAGATCAGATCAGGTCAAGACTAACACTGAAAATCCCACTACTGACTAGCAGTGATGGCTAAAGACAGATGAACACAGTAGCATACCAAATTTTGAAACTTAAACATCACAGCAGACTTTTGTCTTCAGTGAGCTTGAAAAAATATTTCAGCCTCTTGCTTGCAAAGTTAAGACATCAGGAAATAAATCCAGTTTTGGGAAGCTTGTCAATAGGAGAGAAGGTTTTGTCTCCAAAAATATGCCGGCAGATCTTTCAAGGTCTTGAGGGCTACTCTTTCTTCCTACAAATCTTCAGAAGTCAGCACTGAGTGAAGAGAGACCAATACTTCTCATTTGCAGCTCCCCTGCCACATCTTTTGTTGCTATAGCATGCCATCTTTCTAAATTGCATTCTCTAACTCACTGTTGTTTGACTGTGACATGAGATCACAGAAAACAGAAGCATCCATGAGGAATTAAGAGGAACTGTGAGGTGAAGAGTGAGAAGACTTGAAAAGGAATGGCTCCTCTGAACTGTACTCCATTCTTTTGTTTTATTCCTCTTTATTAGTGTCCTCTGCCTTCAAGAGAAATATGTGCCATCTGATCTTTTTGAGTCCCTATCATACTATAATAATTCCTTGATTTATTGCATGATTCACAATGTCCTTTCATTTTGGAACACATATAAAACCTTTAGAAGGAGAGGATTTGGAGATTATCTAGAAAGCTATATTACTGTCTTTAGGATACTTGTCTAAAGCTTTGAAAGTGACTCACATTAATGGTACTTTCAGGAAGAATTTTTAGAGATTCACCCCGACTCCTTGGAACAATAAACATACACAATTCATAGGAAACTCTGCTACCACTTGAACATGTTTGTTATGCATGAGTACAGCGCATGTAAATTCTGTGTACTGGAATGGTACATTTGATTGCTTTTCTCAAGTAGATACAGTACGGAGCTAAGCAGTCTAAATCTTTAAAGTAGCAACAAATCATTGAGTAGGCTACATGTTTTGTGAATTTACTTTATGTTCATGTCAGCATTTTAGCCTTTTATTTTTCAGCGCTACACTAGTTTTTGAGAACTAAATGCAAGCTACAGACAACCTGACCTCTGTGGAGCTAAGGGAGCTAGCAGAATTTGGTTATAATAATGGTGGTATTCCAAATAAACAGTTTTGGAAATGTTATCTGTACTTCATATGCACTGCAGGACTTATTTGGCTTGAGGAATCCATCTCCTACTACAATTTGCAAGATATGCAGTTTCCTGAATACAGGGGAAGCTTCAGGCAACTACTTGTTTAATTCCAAATGAGAACATTAGATTGGGTATTTTCAAAGTAATTTTCTCTCCATCATGTGCCACTACTTCTACCTGCCAACATTTTATCAACATGTTTTCAATAGAAAATTCATTTCATACTTGCTGCTGGAGTTTATTTTAACAGCTGAATAACCTGAACATGTTCAACATGATAGGTCAGAAGGTGCCACCGTGTAGAGCTGAGATAAGGGAAAAAAGAAGACCTCCAAGAAAGTAAGTTTTGACTTGTTTCTTCTGGTATGTAACAGCCAGCATTTTTTTCCTATCACTGTTTCCCAAGTGTTATAATTGGAAACGTAACATTTAGCTTGATAAGGGTCTTCCTTATTTCAGTCAGAGACTCCTATTTCTGTTTAAGAGCATACTACTAATGTATTTAATTGGAGAAATATGAATAGTTGGCATTCTGCAAAGTACAGAACTTCTATAAAGTATTCTGGATTTTAAGCCTGTTAAGAACCATGCTTATATAGAGGCCACACTTGCAAAACATGTATGTTGTTGGAATGTAAAATCAAGGAGGTAATCTTGCAATCCTCACTTAGTCAAAAGTATTACTGAAATCAGTACAAATATTTTCTAAAATACTGATGTTTTGTACATTTGCATATTAAAAACACCCCCAAAACAAAACACCTTCCAAAAAACCCCAAAGGACAAATAAAAACCTGAAGCTCACAGAGATTTAGAAATATTTAGAATAAGTCTATATATGCCTGCCATTACTTTGATTTTACAGTGAAAAGCTAAGCAGATAGTAATGTGAGGCAAAGTTATGACTTAATAGGAAGGTAAGTTATATTATTACTCCTTGCAGAGCATTATATTCCGTAGAATAATTAAAGGAATCCCTTCTGGTTATCAAAATTTTCTTTAAAATACAGAGTTTTGAACGGGATAAAATATTTGATCAATGATATTCCCAAATTTCTACATCACTTATTAAGTCTTCCCAGGTCGTCATTCATCAGATAATACTGGCTGCTTCAGTATTTGTTTTAACTACAGGCTATTTATCCAAAATCACATTTCATTTAGCACTTGGAAGTAAGACTTTGTTCAGTACAAAAATTACTTTTAAACTTGAAGATAAACCAAATAAACACAATACTAAGGTTTTATTATCACTGACAAAGTAATGCATTTTTCCAAGTTTATTAAGTAAATATGGAAACAGTTCATTTAGTTGGGCAAAAATCTTTGAGGTATACTGAAAGTTTCTACCGAACCAATTGAACTTTTCCAGTTATTATTAACTTTATTTACAATAGAAAATGTTTGATAGCCAGAATAAAATAATGTCAACTTTTAAAATTAAAAGAAAAAAAAAAGGCATCAAAATCTGAATTTATTTTGCAATTTTGATTTCTTCTTCTTTAGGGATTTCCATTCAGATGAAAAATAATTTGATGAACATGTACTACCATTTTATTTCTTTTCCTCCTTTGACTTCACAATTCCATTTCCATGAGAAAAAAGGACTTCAAGAAGGATGTCTTCTAGCTTCTTTTAAATTTCTTGTGATGTGAAATGATGTTTTGCTAGTTTATCACTAGGTATAATATAGAGAAAAGTCTACAAATAGTAGGAAGGGAATTTTAACTTTTAACTTTTATTGTCTATCTGAAGAACTCCAGAAGCATGCATTTTTCTGAAAATGCCATTTTTCAGTATTTCTGAGGCAACACTGGTTTGAAATTCCAACTGGTAACAATTTTTCTTTTCTTTTTTTTCTTTTTTTTTTTTTTTTTTTAAAGCCTTTTCTCTGGGGGAAATCTTGGAAAGAATTTGGTTTTTGATGAACCAGAAGCTCAAAAGTTTTTGTTCAGTTCACAGAGGAGTGAGGGAAATTAGTTTCACTTCATGCAGGAGAGAATTTAACTGGGATCTGCCACAGAGGAGTTTTTTCTGCATCACTGCATGCAAGTCTAGTAAATATAAGCTGATGAAGTTTCCTGCAGTGAAATCAAAGGGAGCCATAGGTGAAATAATGCACAGCTTCAGGATCAGGTAGGAAGTAGATGGTCAGTGGCACTGCTATTTGAAAATAGAGGTGTTCTTGACTATGACCAGAGAGCTACAACGACTCTCAAATGTCACACAACAAACAAGAAAGGATGATTATTACTGACAGTATTGGCTTCATATGGAAGCTAGACTTTCTCAATAAGCTCCATTTGTTCACAGCCCAAATTCCAATGTGAATACGGTCCAGTTTTAAGTATTCAAGAAACAAGAAGCTTCGCTAAGGCTTTCGAGGGGCTTATTGCCGTGAGTCTCTCTCTGTTGAATGTCTGTTGCTAAGGGGTAAATTTGCAGGAGGAGATTGACTTCTACAGCTAGCTTAAAAGCAGAGGTAAAATGTCCCTAAGGCAAGGTGTTTTAGGAAGAAAGACATCAGCTAATTAAACTTAATTGGGTTAGCCAGGGTAGTCTGATTAGCATAATTAATTTAGGCCTCTGAGTAGGCTTGAGGGGGTGTGTGTTTTTGTGAGGGATCCTTTGAGGGAAGTGTTTGGTACTCTAAAGCAGAAAGAGTAGTTAAATCTCTAGGTCAAGGGAGAGACTGTAGATGAGTGGGAAAGACAATCCACAGAATTGCACAGGATTTAGCCTGCCTAAATGCTATGTACTCTTTTGAAACTGGCAATGGTTAAGGAAAAGAACAGAGGGGTTAGTTAGAGGATTTTAATCCACCTGGAAAGCATGGGAAAGGAGCCTAGCCAGCCTGTTACACTTGTGCTTGACAATACTGTGATATAAGTAAAAATATGGTGTCTGGGGAAGAGTGGATAGGATTAAAACCAGACTGTATAGCAAAGTGGTAGAATCCTCTAGTTAGGAGAAGTTGAAATGATTTGAGCTTAGCTGATTTGGGATCTTTTGCTATTGCAAAAAGTGAATTAAGTACGGGTTTAAACTGTTTTTGAGAGCTTTGTGAACTGTACTCTTAGCTCATGAAAAGAATGATTAAGAAGTAAAAACTTACAAATATAAATTATTTTGCTCAAATAACAGAGAAAAACAAAATTATGATCACTTAATAACACTCCTGGTTTTACTAAGAAAGTGGATTTGAAAGTAAGTATATCCTATCTTTGATTGCAGCACTACTTTAATGGAGTAGATTGTGTAGTTCTTTACTCCTTTACTAAGCTATATATTATGTCATAGTTTCATTGGGCCTAAGTTTTGTGTTATCTGAACTGCCTTCACATTTCAAGGCTTAAAAGTTTTCTGAATTTTCTTTCTTTTCTTTTTGGCTAGGCGTTTAATTTTCAACATCACTGTGGGTGATGCAGTGGTCAAATGAGCCTTTCTCGTCCTCTGTTTTAATCCAATGCGTGTCCTGGCTCTCAGGCAGATAACCTGTTCCTATTTGGCTGAAAAAATAAGGTGCCTTTATTGTTAAACTTACCCTAGAGCTGATTGGTATGAAGCACAGTAAGGAATCCCAGAGGGGAAAAGATTGTTCTGCTGCCCAAGCAGTACTTTGCCCAAGTACTCCTGTGAGTTCCTTCTTTTACTCTCTGATCTACAATTTAAATCACCACAGTTTCAACTCCAAGATAAAAGTGAAAAATGGGAATTTTACACTGAACAACCTTATATTAATTCTGTATAAACATTTGTGACTATAGACTCTCTTAAAAGAAAGAGCTGAGGATTTTTCACTGTTTATATGAATGATGACTAATATATAATCAAGGATATTTGGCATGTAATTTCATGAGTAAGGATTCTCCTGAGAACTTCAGAATTTTGACTGAATATGATGAGATGTTGTCTTCAATAAGGAAATGTAGTGATTAAATGTTGTAAAAGAAATATGTAATTTGTCCAAATAAATTATGCAAATTGAAATATTGCTTTTTGTAACTAATGTTTGAATAGCTTTTTACTTAATTTCTCTCTGAATATTTTTAGCTGATTTTTCATATCCATCCAAACCATCCCACATTCCTCAAAGTGAACTTTCGTATCCTAAATAAAGGTTGATATTTTTAGTTAATGGTTTGGAGGCGAATCTCAATATGTGTGAAGGCAACTATAAATTAAGATGGTTATATTCTAAGATCATGCTATGTGATAGCCTTTGGGAAACTTCTTGGTTTCATTCTCACTTGAAATAATATGAGAGCAACTTTACAATGGATAATATTTTTCTAGTGCTAGCTGGACCTGGATGACAGAAAAAAGCATGAAAATTAGAATCAAAGCAAAGCTGATGTACCAGAACCAGGACAAATAAATAAATCCCCAAGTTTTCCTTTTCTAATCTTTAAAAGGTTTATGTTTAGGTCAATTCTTGCCCAGTTCTGCTTCAGAGCCATTCAGATGAGATTTTACAAAAGGAAGAAAGGAGAAATGTTGCTAAATTGCTTTGAGAAAGGTTAGCCACTCAGCATGAATAAACTAGGGTTTGCTACACCACAAATACATATGACGTTGAAAAATGTTTTAATGAAGTAGCAAAGGTCTGCTAGAGAGTGAGTTAAAAGAAAAATATAGCAGTGTCGTACACTTTGAAAAGACAGGAGAATTCTTTTCTTCTTTTTCTTAGAGAAGAATTGAAACCACAGTGTTTCATGTCTTTCATGTCTTTGTTTTAAACTCTGTGGCAACTCTGTATTGTTTAAAATACATACTCCAAATTTCAGGTTTGGCACCTGCATTATTTGAGGTGTAATTACATTTACTCTATGTAATTAGAATATAAATTTGTGTTGCTGAGGCAGGATAGTGTTGTGGGTTTTTTTCCCTGGGAGGTAGTGTTATGCAGTCTGTTTTGTGTTCAGAAAATTTGCCATGACAGTGCTTCATAATAGAACCAATTATCAGGAATACTGTTACACATAGCCTTCCAGACCCCAATTTAAACAGAAGCAAATGACAATTCCTTCTGTGAAACAGTCTACATAAATCAGCCATATGTGAAGACCTACATGCTTATTGAGGATAAACAAGAAATATGAATTTTTTAAAAATAATCATGTGTTTTTAAGGTGTTCTGATTAACTTCCAAACTAAACGGAAGCAGCACATATTAACAACACCTACCAAAACTGTTTTCCATGTATCTTTAAAAGAGATCAGAATATTTTATTCTTTCACATTTCATTTTTAAGAAGCAAAGATCCCGCTTCCAAATGTTTCCAAATAGATATTGTCTACTTTGCAGCACAACAAGGGACACTGCAACTGATCCTGCTATCTTTGACATTCTTGTCCTGTATGAAATGACATAGCTGATTGTTGAGCTTTTTTTTTTAATGGGCATTCTGAATTAAAATGCATGAAACTGAGAGAATAGCCACTATGTTGGATACATAATTTTTATATATATATATATATTTTTTTTTTCCCCTGAGGCTTTACATCGTTAAAATAATCCAAATAGCCTAGTTCATCCTCAGACACACTTGGGGACTTTAGAGTGTAACTCTTAGAACAGCCTATTATTTATGTAATGTTTATTTTTAAAATGCCCTTTATCATTATTATTGAACTATCTATCTCTGAACACAAAAACCCAACCACGGGCTTAGATGTCAAATTTAGTTTTACATATATTGATTGTAAGCATTTCTAGGCTATACAGTGGAACACAGAAATTTCAGACACTTTTCTCTTTATGCCTGCTTTTTTATTTTGGATGTGTTTCTTTAAACATGTGATTATGTAGGGTTTTTAACACTATATTATAATTACATGCCACTTGAAGTTTTCTTGAGGGCAATCTAGGCAATAAACAGTTAAGAATAGCAAAATTATAGAAAAAACCCTAGAAAATAACAGCAATTTGGACAACAACAAGCAAATTGAATAATTTAAGATGCTATTTTATTGTATTGTATTTCAAAATATACTAAAATTGTATTAAATTTTAATAAAAAATTATTTAAAGTAGAAATCTTAATGATTTTCTTGCTTTGTTTCTATTTTATCCTGACTGGTTTGCCTACTGGAAATAGATGGGAATTGAGTATTTGAAAATACAGGAAAGTATCTGCCCTGCAAACTTTCTAGATTTTCTTGGCCAAAACTGTAATTAAAATTAATAGTTTCCTAAAGAGTCAAAATGTTAAATAATCTAAAATCTCAAATAAACTAGAGTTACTAACAGGAATTCCAAAATTGTTTTTTTTTCTTTCACTATTTTATATATGATCAGACATAGGTCACAGTTATATTGAAAGTTCTGTGAAAGAATGAGGACATCTCAGCCTTCACCTCTCTCATTTCAGGGAATTCAGTGAAAGAAGGAAGTCTTGGCTTTCTGACTCCCAACCTGTTATCATCCAGACATCCATACCCTGCTGGTGTAGAACTGGCAGGCATCACTCAGGATCCCACAATGCTCACCTTAACAAAATTCATTACCATGCTTGTAAGATTTTCATGCCATATATTTGACAGCAAAAGTGCTATGAGATCAGCTGTGGTTGAATGTGTGAAAAGTAAAGAAAATGGACTGTTTTGACACTGTATTTTTCAATATTATGAGGCAGTTTTGCAGCAAAGAGCTTTGTTCTGTTTGTGAATTCCTTTCTTCCATTTATCCAATAAACTGAGATGATCAGACTGAATCTTAGGCAACAAAAATAAATTCTTTGGTTTCTCAGAAGAAAAATAACTATATAAATTTAATTTTGGATCTACTTTAAGGAGGGGGGGAGGAAGAGAAGATAATAAAAGTTAAAAATATTTTTGATCTAATCTTTTATTAACTTCAAATATTTCTCTCATTTTTAAAATTAATATATAAGGTATATGGAAATAAAGGACTATGAAAAATGAGAAATTTCTCATTTTCTGTGTTTAATTGGCTTTCAGTTTTTTTGCTCTCTGTAAGAGAAAAATTTACCCAAATATGTGTTTATTGGTTCTTTAAATCAACCTTTGGTATAGGTGGTAGTGGTGGTGGGGTGGTAATTTCAGTCCAAATGCTTGCTGCAGATATTATGAGGATAGAAACAGAGTTCATTTGTTTTCTTGGCACTGGTGAATTAAAGTTCTATTTTTTATGTGTTTTAAATGTGAAATGTGTAATAAATATTGCCTAGGTCTAACTTTCCAAAACATTAGGCGCTATAGTTTTTTTAAAGCAGAGAAACAAGTCAGAAAACGGCTATATTCTGCCTCTGGGAGTGTGCTGGTGTTTAGTTTATAAGTCTCAGTTTGTGCAAATCTGTAGTTTTCCATCTATACAAAACCAGTAATTTCACAGTCTTTTTTCTTTCACCTACTTGAAAAGAGGGATTGCTGCTGTCTAACACTGCTACGGTGAAGAAATATCTCAGTATTTTAAAATAACATTTGCAAACCTCTAAAAGCGATGGCTTGGGATATAATTATCAGATCTAACCTCTCAAGACTCCTGGAAGCTCAGATTCACACATTGTTGATTTGATTGATTCTTTTTCTGAAGTTGAGTACTTCCAATAAGCTCACTCTCTTTGTGGTTTTATATTGTTATTCTGAGAAATATTGAGAATCAAGATGTTGCTGTCCATTTCCATTTCTTTGTTGAGAAGAGAATAAAAAAGAGAGAAGGAATAAAATTTGGAAGATATTTCAGTTTTCTAGAAGTAAATTTTCTTTTTCATGTATTTAGGCAACGTACTGCTGTGTACTGCCTTCCCACTTAACTTTCACTCCGTTTTCCCTTGGTTGTGCTTTCATTTAGAAGTGCCACAGATATATAATAATTTAAAAAATATTTTAAAATATTTGGATGGTAAAGTGCTTATACAACAAAGGAGTCATGTGAAGTTCATTAAAATAAGAGGGAAATTTTCCATAGTCTACTATTTTGACTTCTAGTCAGATCCTGATTTTTCACTTTTCTCTTTTTTAAAGAACAATACTCAATTAATAAAGTATTCAGGAGATAATAAAATAGTGGTTAAAAAAAAATCAGGAATTTCAGAGTCTAGAATGGTAGAGGTGTGAATTCCACCTTTGAAATCATCACAAATCCAAATGGATGGTGCCAGGCTTTCTTACTGTCTATTAAATAAAAAAAATTAAAAATGTGTTTTACTTTCTTGCCAACCCCTCATGAAAATGGCCATATCATTCTCCCTCACCATACATCTTTTTGCACTTATTACTTTTTAAATTAATCTTACTGACAAACCAAACATTGCATTTGAAATTAGAAAACCATTAGAACACCATTGTATATAATATTGTATCACAGTTCAGGAACAGGTAAAGCATTCAGTATTTGTCAGGATTCTTCAAAGACTCTAATTGAGCAGAGGCTGATATGGTGATCTTTCTCTGGCGAGTATTGGAAAGAACGTGCTTTTCTTCTCCTCCAGCACATGGTTCACTCAGGTCACCAGAGGCACATTGTGCGCTGAATTCCTTCAATGCCTTGCCTTAGTGAGAGCATTTCTTTTCACAGGAGCTGCTGGGCTTTTTCCAACTGTGTTAGTACTTCTCTTATCCACACCTGCTTCTGACACCTTTGTTGTCCTGCTTGGTCTCCGAATGGCCTCTTGACTACTCTTCATTTTTATTACTATTTGAACGATTGTTTCTCTTTTTATGCCGTCAAAATTCTATGTTAGGGACAAAATCTGCTCTCAGTGTGGCAGAAAGCCCTTGCCCTTACTGCCCTGAAGAACAACGGATAACACCTAGGTATTTCACTTGTTAGCTGTTAACCCAGGGTCAAAAAGGAGTAGACAAAGGCACCGCAGCTGGATATTGAAAGGATATTTGGACAAAATGGCTTTGGTGCTTGCCCTGTTCTTAATCTTCCATGTTCCTCCACTCTGGCCACCATCGAACTTGATCACTGGGTCAGATAGCCCTTGGAATCAACCACTAAGCCATTTCTGTGTGACATGAACTACCTTTGACCTTTATCTTTAGACTGGACCAGTGAATTTTACAAAAATGAGGGAGGTATGTAACATGAAACTCCTTTCCATTAGTATTATCAGAATTAATTTAGTGATATTTCAGCCATACAGCCTTCTGTGGAGGAATTTTCTGCTTTCTCTCACCCTGTTGCTGGCACTTCTCCAAAAGGTTTGATTAGACGTTATGTCTGCAGTCAGTGCCTAACAGAATGAAATCCTACTTTTCAGGGTGTTTCTCATGTCTTCCCTTTATCATTTTGTATTGTATGCTATTCTTTGACCAGGAATACTTAAAACTGAGAAGTAGCTTGCCTACAGGCTTGCAGGATTTTATTCTGCTATATTATTTTCATTTCTCAACCTTAATTATCATTTTAAGCCATCTTTATGTGAAGATAATCACATAGCAATCATATGCATTTATAAGGAGGATGCAAAGTGTTGATTAAAGCTTTCTATTATATTTTTATTTGTGTTTTGGTTGTTAAGCAAGTGGGTATTTTATAGAGGGATGTTTTTGTTCAAAGCTTTTTTTTGTGTGGTGAGTGAAAGAAGCATCTAATATCTTGAAAACTCAGTTTTCTTTTCCCCATAGTTTTTCTGCCTACACAACAAAAGCAAATCCTGTAGCTGATGGGGCATTGTGCTGAGGACACCACGACAACTTCTTTTGTATTAACATGAACACCTCTGATCAAATCAAAGCACCCAGTGTTATTAGAATTGTTTGAGCAGCCCCACATTGCATTTTCCAGGCAAGTTTCCTACAAAAATTCATAAAAATAGAAATTCATAAGAGAAAGAACATTACACTAGTGATGCTGTACTGGAAGGAATCGCTTGGCCAGCAGTCCAAACATTGAAATGGGTAATTTTACAATATCTTATATGAAACTCATCAATTTACATTGAGTGTGGCTGCAAAACTGCAACTACAGCAAAGACAAGAAAGTCAAAACATTGCAGTAATGCATTTCAGAACTCACTGTCAGCTTCTTAGCTAGACTGCAGATCCTGTTGTACAGATTACCCATGTGGAGATATTTGCTCTACTTAATGATTATATTTGGAGGGAAATTTGAGAATAAATCTCCAAAAGATGTTTAACTATAGGTGTGATTTTTTTTTTTTTCACATGCAAGTAAGTGTACTCTATTTCAAAATGATATAGTAAATTCTGGTCATTTATGTACCATCGTTCTTGGAAACAGCCTATGTAATGTAGAATAATTCAGTGTTAAATATCTAAATGCAGATCGTTTCTTAGTATATTATAGAGAAATATGTGCTGCATTATACTACTGCAAACGCGTAATTATTTATGCTGAGTTTGTAGGAGTGTGTCTCTTTCTTCATATATAGGCAACCCTCTAATTTTAACCCTTCAAAAACATATCAGAAAGAATATAATTTTATTATTTTTGTTATAATGACACCTTTTCTTTGATTTAAAGACTAAACAAAAATAATTAAAAGAATATTCTTCTACACACAGGATTTCTGGGACCAATAACAACATATTTTGCCAATGTTAGGGTCCAAAAGTGATGGCTAAAATTTGGGAAATAAAGGGCCAAAAAGAAATTCAAGCATACTTACAATTTTTAGAAATTTATTTTGAAGTTATAAACTTAATAGATTTAACATTCAAATAGAGTGACCAGTGTGAAAATGCTGTGTAAATAAACACATGAAGAGATTTGTGATGCTAAACATAGGCCAAAAATCTTATATTTTTCTAAAAACCAGATCTGACAGCAATGTAGGTGATCTGTCATTTAAATCAGGAGGGGGTGCCTTTTTGAAATGTGTGCTGACTGACTTTAACAGCTGGACTCAGCAGAAAGGGAATCAGCTGAGGAATAAGTATGAATTATGTCCATCAGAACTCTAAGTACTCTGAATATTACGAACAGGAATAAATAAAAGCACTCAAAAATCTTTAGCAGAAGAAAATCTGTTATTTGTGGGTCTTCAAAGCATTCATAACTATGAGGTGCATATCTGCCTGAGCAGTAACAAGCATCCTTTTGTAGATCCAGTCTTCTGCGTGGGGTACATCTACTAAAGGAAATGTGGAACCCAAGGAGGACTTGTAACCAAGCTGTATGGGTGGTGGGGTTTGAAGATGTGCACCCTTGCCAAGATGAGACACACTTAGAGCTCATTTAGATGCTGGAATCATCTGTTGTGCTTTGAATGCATTCCATTAACTTGCTAAATCAGGAACCAATTGAGAAATCATCTTTTAGATAGAAGGTTAGACTTCATGTCAAGAGATGTCTTTTCATGGCCTGGAACCACTCTCCAGTGGCTTCAGGTAAGCACATTTTTGTATTTTTGTTTTCTGTATGTTAAATGGAAGCAATAATTACTTCCTGGAGTGCAAAGTTGTAGAGAAGTTTCAAGACAGGTAGTTCTGGGTGAGGGGAAAAAAAGCCTGAATGAATAGAAATGTGTACAGAAAGGGAATCAGAAGAAATATGATATGATTGCAGAAAAATGGAAAAGAGGTGCGGAGAAATTAATGTTTTAATGTTGTAATATAAAAACCCCTATATTTGCCCCTGAAATATTTTTAGTGTGTGTCTTTCAGGAAATGCTGGAGGCCTTAAAAAGTATCTGTGTGTTTTTAAATTAGGAAGAAGAAAAAGAGGAAAGCATTAATTTACAAGTAAGAAGGATTTACATTTTCTATTTTTAGATCAATAAAGCTTTGGAATCTAAATTGAAACATGATAGGAGTCAGAGTGGAAAACTAGGGTTGCACCATATTGATTCATGCCACATGTAAGATATCATGTGAAGCTCCTTGAGAAGTAAATTTCCCTATTCATAACACTTAACTTTTTTCTGCTAGTTTTTCTGTCCCATCTTTTATTACCAGCAGAGAGAACCAAATTAAATTAGTACTTATGAAGAGGGTATACTGAGTGATTTATACATGAGCATCTCACGAGCAGTAAGGAGCTGGGCTCAATGTTACAGTTTTCTTTATACCTTTCCTGAGCTTCTGAGTATTTTTACTTTCTATAGAAGTCGAAGGGAACAGAAAATGTTGTCAACACGAGCTAATTGAGACAAAGATTTGAAAGACAGTGAACAAGCAGCTCATGCTGTAGAGTTCTTAAGTGTTATAATGAAGACATATTTAAAAGCATTGATTAACAAGAAACTAATAATTGCTCTAAGAAAAAACATTAAATATTTAGCACCATCAAGGGCTGAGCACGGATCATAGTCAATATATTTGGTGTAAACAAAACAATCAAATTTTAAAAGTAAATAAAAGCATTCTCTCAGGCAAAGCTTTAAAAGTAACTGAATAAATGCAGCATAAGAAGTAGAGAATTGATTTTTCAAATCATATTTTGTAACATTTCAGACCCATATTCCCTTAGAAGAATCATAAATACTCTTGTAAGATACTACAGCATTGCAGTTACAAAATATGGCACCTTATACCTTTTGATTTTATTCCACAAAGAGCTTCATAAAAATATAGGAAGAGAAATCACTGAAATGCTTTTATTTAAATAATTCTGGTATTTCCTAGAGCTCAATATAAAATAATACTTTTCTTCAGTTGGAAATTCAAATAGTTAAAGGTGTACTTTTGTTCTTATACTAATGAAAAAAAGATTTTTTCTCTGTTAAATTCCAGAATACCTAAATGTGGAAATATCAAAGTTAACTTTTAGAAAAAATTAAAATATTTCTTTTTGTGAAAATAAAAGATAAATTACAAAAGCCTTTTTTTATTGTTCTTGAACAAAGTTTTGCTATAATTCCTTTTCCAGCTTTTCATGTCTTTTTGTTTGTTTGTTTTTGATACGAGTTTAGTAAAGTGTAGAACCAGGTGTTGCACTTCCATTTAAATGCAAAAAGATCAAACTTCTGATTTTATAGCAAAAATTTACCTTTTCTTGGACATTCTACAAATGCAGGAAGAAACCTGGTCCATTCATTATGACATGAGATTGTGGTAGAAACATCAATGAAATCTACTGAAAAATACATGTTTATATACATGTTTATCTCTATCAAGAAACTGGAGAAGATACATTATTGATTTCCGGGTCATGGATACATTTCCCAATTCCTAAACTTTGTTTCAGAAGTGATATATGTAGGTTTATAAAATGTACACAAATATACCATATAAACATTAAGCTTAAAGACATTACAACTCTACAAATATATCACCAAATCCAATGAAGAATTGAAGTCTGATATTCAATATGATTAATGATTATGAAGATTTTAAAAGGAAAATAATCATGGAAATATTTATTAAAAAGTTATTTAAAAGAGAACTTTGTTGATCTCAAGATGGTATTTGTAAGTTAATGCACACATCAGCATTCTGTAAAAGCTGAGAAGGAGAGAAATAAAAATAAATCAAAATTATGTTCACTGTGAGTGAAAAGCAGCAACCAGATTGCGAGCTAACACTAAAGACCTGTAGAAAAAGGCTTAAATGTTCTGAATTTATCTCCAGCTATCATAAATTAGGCTATGCCAGAGCTATACCAAGAGAGAGAAAAATGTTTTATACACCCTGCCTTTCATTCTGAAGATTCTGCAAACTAACAGAGTACCAGATAAGCAATGTAAGTATATTAAACCTGAATGCTCAGTCCTCAAGTTGTGCTCACTCTTTTTCTTTTTTTTTTTTT
>VZRN01001172.1:56910-89234 GCA_013397935.1 Dasyornis broadbenti
TTGGCTATCTGAATTGTAAACAGGGGGATTTGCTGTCGTTGATGGAAGAAATGCGTAATAAAGTGTTTAAGTGAGTAAGAAGTTTGCATGAACAGCAGGAGAAAAGCTGCTGAGATGACAAGTAGCTCTTCCATGAACATTTGGATTAGGCACACTCCTACTCTGCCCATTGGTACACAGTATTAAAACAAGAAGCTGTAGAAGAGAGAGTTGGGCATAAATTCAAACAAACTGACTTATCTGTATTATCCATATTGTCTGATAAGGAGTGGAAAAAGAAGATATGGCCATAAATCACCTCTGAGTCAGAACAAAATGTATAATTTAAAGTGTGTGGGAACTAAAAATAGTGTACACTGACACCAGAACATGCCACAGTGTATGAAAGGAACAAATGGAGACTCTATGCTTGTGAATAAAAACTAATCATATGGATAGAAAATAAAAGAAATAATATCTATAACTAATTACATCATGAGGAATGATCTTTCTCCTTTAGTTATCTGAATGCACAGGAATGCATAACTGCTTATTGACAGATGTGGAGCAATATATTTCTTGTGGTGCTTTAGTGCATTACAGAGGTTTTTGACTACTTGATCTATATATATTTTTCTGCATCTCTTGAAGATTCTGCATTAACAATAATAGCATTTTACATAAATTTAGAAGCCATAAGCATTCCCAGGCTGTAATTAATGTTATTGGAAAAAACAGATGGCCCAATAAAGGACCTGTGTGATGAGTATCCTCTTAAAGAGATAAGTAATGCAGAGTTTTAAAGCTATATTAACATTGTAATTAAATTTGTGAACGGGGATGCTTTTCTAACAAATTGAAATTAAAGCAATTGTATAGTAGTATCTCTTTAAACTTTTGAAAGTTTCAAAAAGGTTTAAGCAAATTTTCGTATGAAACAAAAACATTTTCATCATAATATTTGAAATAGGTAGGATCACTTGCCGGGCAATGTGTAAAAACAGTAATGTTTTCCTTGGCTGACAAGTAGTTGAATGAAGATGAACTTATTACCCTTGTGTGGATGGATGCTATAGAAATGACTACTACCTCCTTCCTATTACTCTATTTTCCCCCTTTTATAAAAATTAATGTTTAAAGCACTAGAGAGAAAAATCTTGAGAAAGTAATATGGAATCTGGCAAACAAGCCTGATATTCAAGATCAGTCTATCTTGTGAAAAATATTATGGAGGTCTTGATGGTTAGGAACTGCCTTCTCATTGCAAACTCATACATAGCACGCCTGCTAACATGCAAAATTCATCCACATTTGGTGTATTTGAACTGAAAAACAGTAGCAACTTTTTTGTGCAGACTGTTGCTTGTACTAGCTATGCAATTCAACTTTGCTGTGGTAGGGAACAGAAGAAAAAAATACTCACACCTTGAACCATGATCTCAGCTGGAAAGCAGGCACCAACAGCTGTGAAACTACTGTGAGATGTCCCCTTGTCAGAGGAATGCCTGACTGAGAGAAAGCTTCTTGACTTTATGTCAGTGCAATATTGAAGCCTAAGCTTCCAGCTGTTTGCTCTGAATGGAGCTGTGCAGAGTTTTATCTAAGCAGACTTCCTTGCTTATCTTTTAAATTGTCTCCTTCTGTAATAAAGATGCCTGAAAAGTGAGTATTTTCTTCCAACAAAAGCTATGAAAGGGCTAAATGAAACTATTCATCTTTACAGTAGAATGAAGCAGAGGAGTAACTCTCCAGTTTAGTACCAGTCTCAGCTTTAAGGTGCTGACCAACAGCTGAAAAGAGCATGACAACTACCTCAGGCTATCAGAAGAATTGGATACCTGTTTATATGACATCCTTAACTTCTCCATCCCAGTGAAAACCACATTAATTTTATGCTATTATGGGACGTCTCGTTGGTTTGGATTGTCAGAAAGGCAAAGTGGGAAATTAGACCGTGAGAGGAATAATTAATTATAAACTTAAATGCATAGTGCAATTACTCAAATACCCATAAATTGTTGGGGTTTTCTGTAACCCAGAAGCAATTTTAGTTTACTCAGGCCAGAAGGAATAATTTTTAATTTTGTTTTTATAAATAGAATATTCAGGCAAAAGTAAAAATTAATTTTTAATAGTTGTTTTAATTCACTTTAACAGAAACATTCAACATTTTAAAATATATATGTTTTTCCAAAACAGCTCTAAGGAATTTCTAATTGTGACTTGCAAGGTAGAAGATGGGGCTTGCTTTTCTGAAGTTGCCATTTTTCCTTTGGAATATTCACAACTAATTTTGTATGCATGTGACTGGTTGTGGGCATGCTCACATGTACGTATATCCCCTTACTTTTTGAATTATGAAATAAGGTGAAATGAGAAAAAAAATTTTGATCTGAAAATGCAGAACACAGAAGTCCAAAACCAAGTAAGTAATCTAGACATTTTCCGAAAGAATTTTTGTACACTTTTGGTTTTCTGAAGTCAAGCTATTGAGCCCAGTTGTATCCAAGATTAGTTCTAGAATAATCCCACTGACAAATGGTTTTCTTCTGTCTTTGTACTAATGAGAATGAGTCAAATTTTGTCTCTAGACTTTTATTCAGAAATTATTATTTCTAGAAAAACAGTTGTGTACATTTTTCACTGCTCAGAAATTACTGTGAAGTAGCTACTGGACATATTCATCATTATTCATTTGTGTTTGTCTTCTACACTTTCTTGCATTCAGCATGTTTTTGTGTCTTTTATTTTACTTGCTACTTGTGAAAATTTAATTGAATATATTACACAATATTTGACAATTTATTAATCCTGTGTCCTGTTGTAGGAAATGAGCAATCTCTAATGTCACCTTCTAGCATATTCATGTGGGTCATATATGTAATCGAGGTCAGAATTTATACAAACAACTACTGTCAGGAAGAAAATTCTGTAAATACTAATGAATGTAATACAGTCTGGATACTGATACCCTGGAACAAAACCAAGTGTCTTCTCCTCTGTAGTTTCATTCTTTTATGTTAACACCATTATCTGCTTGTTTATGAAGGAATTGAATTTGAAACAAACAAGAATGCATTAGCTAACTTTACTGTCTGGACATATGGTAAGCCATAGGATCATTAACAATAACACATTAGCCCCAATAATGTTTTCTGAAAGCTCACAGGGATTTCATCTGTTGTTGCATATTAAAGATATGCATATTGTTTCCTGTCACCTTACAGATCATACTGAGTCTACAAAAATAACACCCAAGTTTTATTCATCTGGAAACTTACACAGAACAGCTGCACACAACAAGCAGATCATTTCTGTCAAAATGTTCTTGATCTATCCATTAGAAATATTCTCCCTTCCATACGGCAGTGGACATTCATCCACTCTGAAACTAGAGAATCTAACTGAGTTCTGATCTATCTGTAAAGGGTTTCCATGAAGAGATTTATTTGTATGAACAGGTATCCATGAGGCATATTAGGTTATCATATGGTTGTTATTCCAAAGAAATGATATTGGGATTGACTGAGTGGCTTAATAATAAATGCTTCTCTGACCATTAGATCAAGAAACAACTTCGCTGTTTGACTCAGCCGGTATTGCCAGTGAGTAAACTCAGCTCCCTGGCATGGTTTGTCCATGGTAGCACAGGCTAGATGAGTCCTGTAAAGGTACTACCGTTTGTTAAAGAAGAGTTAAAATATTTTTCGACTCCTTTGAATTCTGCAGTGCCAACACATTCTAGGTATAATGGCTCAAAATCCCTAAAAATGCGTTGTTAAATTTAAGGACAAAGTATGGGAAGTAGCTAAGCAAGAACGGAATTTTTAAAATTAATCATTGTGGGAAAAGAGAGAAAGCACTGGGGAAAGATTGAAATGGGACAGAGAGGGATTGCTTCTGCTATAGCATATTCTTTCCTAGGACTGGGCCCTAAATTTCTTCCTACATATTGCTTAGTGCTCAAGTTAAGTTAATCAACAGCTAGGTATTATATAGGTATACAAGGTGTCACACACCTTGTCTTTCTGACAGATAGCATGAGACATCCTCTGTTTTGGCAATTCATTTCTTCTCACATACTTCTCCCTCCCCTTCTTGGTTTTTTCTTAAACCAAGATCATGCCTTTCACTTGGTATACAATATATTTTTCAACATATATGCACAAAGATACACACAGGTTCTTACATAAAAGTTATGTAAATAACATCTAGAAAAGTAATTGTATATAAATACTGTATATATGTATATATATTCACTGTGGTAATAAATAGCAATACTTGGACACTTGAACTGGTGGCAACTGGTGTAACTGATGAGTGGGATGGGGCATTGCATCATAGGCTTCTTAAATCAGCTTCACCACCAAGAAAAGGTGAATGGAACTGCAGTCTGACTCTGACTATCTCATCATGAGGTGGTCCAGAGAGCTAGCTTAGTACCATAGATCCAGCAGGTGAGGTCAAGTGAAAACAAGATGGAAAAAGCTATTCTTTATAACTAATACAGTTCTTCAACATCCATCAGTTTAACACACAATAAAATATAATTCACTCAAGGCATCTATTAATTTGAAAGTGCAATTTTTGTTCAACTGTCACTAAACCTATTACTTTCTTTAGTAGCTTTAGTGTCTTCCATAGGGTCTTAAACTAGCCCATATGATCATAAGGTATGAACTAGAGAGTGATATGTGGGGTACAAATTCTTCTGGCTAATGAAGCATTTCAGGTTGTTTCCATGAAATCTCTTCATGAATTATTTACCAAAAGCCAAGGGTTGAAACCTGGTACCTTTTGCGATAGCTAGTATTACCTTTGAAAAAGTATTTTAAAAAATTCTTTAGTGTAATTTGAAAGTTACTATGCTGAAGTAATTGCAGCTAATGGCATTTAATTAATATAATGAAACAATTTTATTTTAAGTTGAACATGCCATTTAATTGTATTTTTCTTTCCATTTAGAATTAACTAGACAAGCTGAAATGAGTATATATTCACTGGTATCAATTACGTCTAAAAACCTACATAAATGGGTGTTGACTGTGAAGATCAAAATACTTATTAGGCAGGACAGCACTTCTCAGTGATTCATTGCACTTCTGAAGTATGTGGACAGCTTTCCATTAATTTTAATGGAGCCTGAACCAGGCCCTTGTAGAGTTATATAAACAGCCTAATATTGATAATTTCCCAACTCCTGAGAAACCTGTGTTCACCAGCAATTTCACTGGCAACTTGAAAGCACAGAAGTGCTTTCCCACTGCTTGTAAATTAAGAATGACCAAACTTGGGAATGGTTTTGATAATAAAGTGAGGAATAATACCATAATGATATTGAAAAGTTTCAGTTCATCCACAGAAGCATAGATAGCAATGTTGGTACAAAACCACCTATGTTTTTCATAATATCTTTTTAATTAGGCTACTAACCTAATGAAAGACAGATGTCTGCTAAGGAAGGTGGGAACCTCCCTTAGAATAGAGAATATGACCCCCCTTCCCTCCAAATTGCTACAACTTTGAAATCAAGGGCTCTCAGGTAAAGATATAGGAAAAGGAATAACAGTTCTTTACTAGTATCTATAACGAGGAAAACAAGCAACAACAACAACAGTGAAAGTAACAAACAAACCAACTGGAAACCTGGTGGCAGCTTTCTCTGGGTTGCCAGGCACAACCACCGCCCTTTGGTGCAGTTACGGTCACGGCCAGCAGGGGGTGCTGTTGAGCTCCCAGCAGGGCAGGGGTGATGACTCCCACGCAGCTGCAGGGGGCCCTGTGGTGCATCCTCTTCTCAGTGACTGATGGTGGACGGATCAGATGGCCGGAGGGCCGGATGGCGAGAGGGGCTGCAGCAGGAAACCTCAGAGCAGCAAGGTGGACGGCAGGCTTGACTCACTCGGGCTGGCAAGCAAAGGGTGGCAGAAACTCCGCAGCTGTGGCAGAAAAGCCGCGGTGCGTACTTGCAGGCAGGGAATGCAGGTCAGCGACAGCCGGGCTTCTCCACAGCAGCTACTGGACCCTGCTGGGGAGATGCGAACTCTGGGAGGTGGAGGGAAGGGGTTGGGATCCTGTACTTTTCTCAAACGAAAGTTCACCCAGCAAGGGAGGAAAAAGGCAGTGTAGAGCTGGGCTTCCATGGTCACAGCGAAAAGGCAAACCAACCTCTCCCGTTCCCCAAAAAGCAAGTCACGTTACCAGCGGCCAGGTACTTTTTCTCCCCTTGCCACACCTGGCCATGTCTTTTGTCTCTTAAATGCCTAGTAGTTAAGGCTCGTTAAGGTTTCCCTAGCAACAGGATGGAAAAAATTCTCCAGACTCCAACACCTAGGAAGTAGAATCTGACTTCCTAATCACTGCTTCAGTCTGAGTGGTTTTCATTCATCATTCAATGAGACTGAGAGCCACAGTGAATATATGACAGGGAGAGTCTAATTTTTGATTCCCAAATCACTGAGCACTAACCTTCTAATACCTTCACACAGCTTGAATTATGAGGATATTTATGTTCTTTTGGCTTTTATTGTCTTTTCCATTCTGGAGTCTGGAGAAAAGGAGGCTGAGGGAAGACCTTATTGCTCTTTACAATCACCTGAAAGGAGGTTGTAGTGAGGTGGGTGTCAGTCTCTTCCCCCAAGTAGCAAGCAATAAAACAAGAGGAAATGGCCTCAAGTTATGCCAGACATAGTTTAAATTGGATATTAACAAAATTTCTTTGTGAAAAGAGTTGCCCAGCATTGGACCAGGCTGCCCAGGGAAGTGATGGGCTCACCATGCCTGGTGGTGTCTAAAAGATGTATAGGTGAGGCATTTATGAACATGATTCAGTGGCAGACTTGTCAGTGCTGGGATAATGATTGGCCTCAGTGATCTAAAAGGTCTTTTTCAACATAAACAATTCTATGATTCTATGATTGCTCTGCTTGAACTAGAGGCCTACATTCTGTCAATGGACATGGAGGGACTTCTATTCCCTACAATACAAAATGAACACCATCCTTAGGAATTTGTTTCCCTGAACAAGTGTAGGAACAATTCCCAAGACAAGTACCTATTAATTTGCAGGATTTCTTGCTTCTTGCTTGATGTTCTCTTCTATTGATTTGAATATCATGGCTTTTCACATGGTATGTGTTCTCTCTAGATAGTTGTTGCTTTTCTCCCTCTTACATTTACTTCTGGGAAGCCTGGTCTGTCATTTTGGTGCTACATATCTGACCACTAGGTGCTGTCATGAGTAAAGTAAAAATTTGTACTCTTGCTTTAGCTGGTTTTAAAGCACTTCTCTCAGTGACTATCAAGTTTTACTGCTCCTGGAGGTTGATATAAATATTGAATTAACCTCTTTTAACATCTGTTTCTTATGCCAATACATCTGAATAAAAATACACAGTCTGCCACAGGGTTTCTTTTTGCCCTTTCATCTTCATTTTCACTATCAAATACTGCCTGTCACCATCTTAGGTTAGGCATGCTTGCAGCTATTTTGCATTTATGTAATGAAAAATAAATATGTAGGCCATTGTAAACTGTTCTGTATTTCTCTCTTAAGTCTAGATCTAATGAACTAAACTTTGGTGTTTATATCAGTTACATTAGTGGTACCCAATTTTTTCAAACCCAACTGCAATTTCAAAGTTCATAGTGTAAGAAGGAAATTACCCTGGGGAAAGTTTCTTCCAGTTTGTGAGATAATAGTTGTTCAGTGATTATTATAACTCATTAACCTGTTTTGGAGTCATTTGGTCTCCTACTAACTTGGTGAAAGTAGCTATAAAGTGTTTTTCCAGTAATAATATTTTGACCTAATAATTTTCGTGGGTTCAGGAGAGGATTGTGTTAAAGCTTTCACAACAATTAGTGTCACATCCCAAGCTTGTGCGTACACGTGTTGGGATTTTGGCATTGTTAATGGCTGCATTTCTTTCATTATAGTCATAATTAATGGATAAAAACTAAATTTGCTAGAGAATGAAGGCTGAAACTACAGCTAAATGAGTTTTATTAGGCCTAAGCAGAACAATATGAAAAAATTCTGCAATGTAATTAAGAATTACAGTTGTTTGACTGGTTCTAGGTGTTTGTTTCTTTCCCAGGCAGAAGCATGAAAAACTTTTGTATTTCTGAAGCAAACATCACTCGCAACTTTACTCTTAAAATCAGGATTTTTTTTTCCAAATAGCCATTATAAATTGAACTTTTCCATAAGCATCACATTTTGTAAGGCTTTCCATTTTTATTTCAAGATGTTGCTGAATCAATGTAGTACAGAAATATTTTGCAAAAGATGAGAGGGAAAAAAGTTTTCTTCATTGAAACATAGTAAGTTTTATCAAATGCTGTTTTGTAACTCTTTAGAAACAAACCAAATTCATGGTGGAAGAGTATCTGAACTAGACTTTATGATATTTGTTTTATTTGTTTAAATAGCTTTCTCTTTTATGATACAACAAATGTTCTCCATCATTGCTTGAGTAGAATGATGGTAGAATATAATGTAAAATGTAAAAAGACAATATGTAATATGTGATGTTATATTAGATGTGCTCCAATATGTGCATCATAGTGTTTTAGTCTTTTCAACTGATAAAACTTGATGTACACAAGTACATTACACTCTTCAGCTCTTTATTTCACTTTCCAAAAGACAGATGAGTAAAGTCTAAGAGGACAGCAAACAAAAGTAAACAAAAATATTTGCTCAAATGCTTACCAAAGTTATTTTTTGTCATTATTGATTGGCCATGAACCCAGTAGAATTGACACCCACCTGTAACTTTTGAAGTTTTTTACGACTACATGTAACAGTACGTAGTTATATATTTCAAATATGTAAATAATCATTTTTGCAGAAATACAGCTAAGTCAGCTTCCACTAGAATTTTTGGCATGTCCACAAGACCTCATGTTTTTTCTGGTTACACAATACTTGTAACGATCCATTTAATTACGGCTTTTTAAACCTTGACATTTTTTGGTAAAATGGAATACTACAGACCAGCTGAGTGTCAGCAGATCAGGCTTGCAGGGGGCATATATGTCTTGATTACTTTCCTGTTGTGAAGGTTGTTAGGTTTGAAAGTTTCAGGAATTACTTTGTAATTTTGTAGGGTTGTCCTTTGAACCTCTTCACTATCCCTCACTGCCTATTGCTTGCAAAAATCTGCAGCCTAATGTGCAATGACCTTGTCAGATAAAGGCTAATGGATATTATATTCCTTCCTACTCTATAATTTAGTGATATATGCGCTTTACATTGTACAAACAGCTGTAACTCTGTTATAGCCCAGACCATTTCATAGAATTACACAATCATGGAATGGTTTTGAAGAGACCTTAAATATCTAGTTCCAAACTCCCTATCCAGGGGATATCACTGATGAGTGGAAGAAGGCAAAAGTCATACCCACTTACAAGAAGAGTACTGAGTCTTTAGTCTTATCTAAGTCCCTGGAAAAGTAATAGAGTGAGTCCTCCTGGAAACTGTTACAAAACAAATGAAGCAGATGATTGGGAAAAGCCAGGATGGATTTACCAAAAGCAAACATGAAAAAATAATTTTTTTCTATCAGCATGGGGAGAGCTGTGGATGTTAACCTGGACTTCAGCAAAGCATGTGCCATTGTTTCCCACAACCTTCTCCTGGTAAAACTGAGATGATACTGGATAGGTAATCTGCAAGGTGTGTAGGAGACTGACTGTCAGGCTGCACTCAGAGAGTGGGTTTTACTCAGGCTGGCAGCCTGTCACAAGTGGGGTCCCTCAGGGCCCCATGATATTCAGTATATTCAGAAATGATCTGGATGATGGGATTGGAAGCACCCTCACCAAGTTTGCTGATAACACCGCACTGCGTGGTAGAGTGGATATGTGTATTGGTTTTTCCATGGTCTGGTTTTGGTAGTGGCAGAGCTACAGGGGTGGCTTCTGTGAGAAGCTGCTGGAAGGTTCCACCACATCTGGCAGAGTCAATCTCTTGTGGCTCCAAAGGATGGACGTGCTGCAGGTCAAGGCTGGGCCAATTAGAAATGGTGGTAATGGCTCTGTGATAACAGATTTAAGAAGAAATCAAAACAAAAAGCTGTTACACAGTTTTGATTTCAGCCAGAGAACATCTGAGAGAAACAATTCTGCAGACACAAGTCAGTGCAGGAGAGGAAGGAGGTGCTTCAGGTGCCAAAGCCAAGATTCCTCTGTAGTCCATGATGAAGCACATGGAGGTCCATGGGGGATTCCAAGATCTACCTGTAGTCCATGGAGGAGCCCCACACCAGAGCAGGTGGATGACTGAGAGGAAGCTGTGACCACACGAGAGACCCATGGAGAGAGGGGCCCTGCTCCCAGGCTGGAGTTCCCTGCCCGTGGAGGACTGCACCCCGTGGAAGAGTGACCCATGCTGCAGCAGTTTGAGGGGGACTGTTGCCTGTGGGATGGACTCATGTTGCAGCAGGTTGCAGAGATCTATTGCTTGTGAGATGGACTCACATCGGAGAAGTTCTTGGAGAACTGTCTCCTGTGGGAGGGACATCACGGTGCAGCAGGTGAGGGACTCCTCTCCCCAAGCAGTGGGAGAAATCACGGGTGATGAACTGACCATAACTGCCGATCCCCTGACTCCTTGCACCGATGGGGTACGAGATAGAGATGGAAAGTGGAGGGTTGGTGGGGGAAGGTGTTTTGAAGGTTTATTTTACTTCTCATTATCCTGCTCTGATTTTCTTAGTAATAAATTGACTTCACATCTCTAAGTCAAGTCTGGTTTTGCCCTTAGTGGTATTTGATGAGTGATCTCTCTCTGTCCTTATCTCTACCCATGAGCCCTTCATTAAATTTTCTCTCCTCTGCCTGGCTGCAGAGGGGAAGGAGTGAGCAGCTTTCATGTGTGCCTGGCATTCAGCCAGCATCAATCCAATGTGTCTGAAGAGAGAGCATCTTCAAGACCTGGATGGGCTGGTGGAGTGGGCTAGAATTCGCAGCGTGAAGTTTAACAAAGAGAAGAGCATGGTCCCCCACCTGAGACAAATAGCCCAGTACTGGCTTGGCTCTGTGGGACTAGGGAGCAGCCTTGATGAAAGGAACCTGGGGGTCCAGCTGGGCAATGAGCTGAGCAGAGTCAGCAGAGCACTGCTGTTGTCACAAAATCAGAGTCTGGAGCATTGCTAGCAGAGGTACAGACATGGTGATACCACTCTACTCAGTGCTTGCTGGGCTGCATCTAGAGTAATGTGTGCAGTGCTGGCACCCACAACTCAAGAAACACAGGGAGAGAACAGGAGGATCCAAAGTAGGGCCATGAAGATATTCAAAGATCTGGAGAATCTGCCCTGTGAGGAAAGGCTGAAAAAGTTAGGCCTTTTCTGACTGTAGAAGAAAAGGCTCAAGGGGGCTCCTCATACAGTATTCCAGTACTTAAATGGTAGCTGCAAAGAGGATGGAGGCTCTCTCTTCAGAAGAGTCACAGGGGGATGACAAGGGGAACAGATACAACTTGTACTGGAGAGCTTTCATCTTTACATATGAAAGGATTTTTTTCCAGTTAGAGCAACCACTCACTGGAACAACCTTCCCAGCAACATGGTAGAATATCTGTCACAGGAGGTTTTCCAAATATGATAGAACAGGGTGCTCGATAATCTCATTTAGGCTCCCTTCCCCACAAAATATTGAACCATGTGATCTTTTGAGGTCACTTCCAGCCTGGGCTGCTCTAGCATAACTCAGATGTGTAAAGCCAAGTGTTAGCTCCTTGGGTTGTGTTTGAATCAATGTCACATTTAGGCTGTTATAGAGGGGTTTTGTAGCTTTACATAACAGGGGCTTCTGGTCAGAGGATTGTCTGTTTCTGCCAGTGTGAATCTAGGCATCAGAAAAGGGCTTCAAATAATGAGAAACCTGATATACTGAGTGCTCTCAGACTGCTGATGAACTGATGGAGAAAACAGATCAAGTTGAATTTGGGATGACTGATATACATGCTTTATGCTGTGAAGTATGTCTGGAGAAAAATTTTTAGGTTTTTTGTTCATTTTGCATTCTGAAGTGAGAGCGTCCTGCAGTACAACTGGAAAGATCTTGGGATATGCCTTTGCTTTCACTTATGAACATCTCTGCAAGTTCATGGCATAGTCACAAACCCAGCACAGTGAACCTGGGATCAGCAAGGCATATTTCAATATAATTTACTTTAAATAGTTGCAGGAACATCAAAACAGGCTTATGTGTATATATAAAGACTTATCCTACAAGAAGTCATTCTCTTTCACTAGATAAATAAAAAAATTTAAAAAGACACCTGAAATCTTTACCAGTTTGACATTAAACCTTTTTAATTGTAACTGGCCCCATTTCCAAGCATGAGGTTCAGCAATACTGGCACATGAAAACCAGTAATAAGGTATTAAGTGGCCCAAGGTTGCATATCCATGATCATTACTAAAAACTTATCACTTTTCATTAATACTAAATCACTTTAATACTTTAAACTAAAGCATGTATTACAAGATAGGTAATCATTCTTGTAGAATCTAACTGGGGTAAAAGGGTATGTGTTTGTCTTTGAGTAAATCACATTGGTCAATTCTAACTGCAGTGGAAGCTTAAATGAACTTGGCTGAACCTAAGGGATCTCTGGACAGCAGATTAAAAACTGGTTATAAAAGAGACAAAAAGAACCACGAAACATCAGGGAGAAATAAAGGACTCAGAGTTTGAACACAGGAACATCAGGGATACATCACACACAAGATTAATGCAAGACCTTGCTTTATTATATTTTGAGTTTTGCGCACATTCAAATTTTCAGCACAATTTCAAGTTTCTAATTTCTGATCGTTACCTTTAATCCTTACCCTTTCCAAGAATGTCTGTAAGAGGATTGGTGGAAAAGATTCCTTCTATTTTTCAGTCTCCACTTTGCAACACAGGGGACTTTGAAATATTTATTATTTCTCAGTGGGTTTTTTTCTGTGATTATTTTCCCTGGACCTCATATAGACTGCCAGCACAAATAAGAACCTTTGGCAAAAAACTCTCCCAGGCTTCCTGCTGGGTGAATTATTAGTTTTAGTTTTAATTGTTATTTCTGTTATTCTTATTGTTGAATCTGCTACTTTCCTTTGATTCTTCATAGTTCTTTTATTGTAAAAGATGGGGAACAACCTATCGAGCCAGCTCATGAAGGTCAGATCCCATGTACTATACTCTATATTCTCTTCACTCAGTACCATAATTAACCTCTTTTTCAGACTGAAGAGTCCTTAGTCTGCTCAGTAATTTCTTGCACAGAAGCCGAACGATATGTGAGCTTTCTTGTCTGAACCTTTTACACATTGGCTGTCACTTCAAATGCCTTTGTCAATTGTATCTGAGGTATTTTAATCCATGAGCTAATGCTGACAAATCTTTTTTTTTTTTTTTTTTTATTGCTCAGCCAGTGCTGACTGAGTGATTCTTTCAAATATTGAAGAACTCTTCCTTCATGAGATCACATGACAAAATTTTTGGAATTTATTCTTTAAACTCATCAAAGACTACCTGAATGAAAATCCAACCCTCTGTTGGTTTTTAAAAGGCTAATGCTTTCACCTGCTCCAGATCTTGCCCACCTCACCAGTTGTAGTCTTGCTTAAAATATTATCCTACAGTGATTTGAGTTAGACAAATGCCACTGAATTAAATGTATGGTAGTAGGTCCACTGATTTCAAACTGGACAATGGTCTCAGCTTTTATTCATAATATATACCACATATTCAGTATTTTAAAAGATACAGTATAAATGTTGTAATATTAATACATTTACGTTTACCATTTGTAGCTATGTAAATGTCAGTGCTTGAGTAAGTGTTGCTCTATTGTGTTCTGAGTTTTTATTGTGTGAATGTCCTTAATCTCAAGATTATGACTAGTTCATTTAAACTCCTGCCTCATAATGCTAATTTAATGTCTGTGCTACACTGAAAATATCCAATATGAATGAATTAATGAATATTAAAAATGTAATCAATTACTGATGTAAGAAAACTTTACCTTTGGTAGAGAATAATTTTTACACGGCAAAATACAGCATGTGGAAGGGTAGCTTAACATTGGAGTACAGGAGAAAAGTTTTATTAAAGCCATTAAAGTTCCATCTCCTCTTACTGCAGTGAAAAGAATCAAAAACACAACCTCCTTTTGTCTAGGAAAAAAAAGAAAAAAAGACTGAAAAGCATGCTTGGATCTATGGAATAGAGAGTTGATGGACAGGTAAAAGAGGAGTTGGAAGCTAAAAGAAAAGAATATATTAAGTATCAAGAGACTGCAGGGGAGAATGTGAAGGACATACTGAAAAGAAAATGTTCCTGCACCAATACTTTGTGATTGTAACAGAAGTAAATATCTGGCTTTTAAGAATAAAGAGGTCACATAAAATATTAGTTTGCTTTGCTTATATATTTGAAGGATGCAATTATGCATTCCTGTTTCCTGGGTTCTCCTAGATTTGCCTGTCTGTCTGAAAAAGAAGTGGCTATTCTGTAACCCAGAGTGGCACACAACGAGTCATATAATGTTAGCAATTTGTCATTTCAAATCACTAAAAGAAGGTATAGAAAGGGTTTTAGAAACCTTATGCCTGAATGAGAGGGAAAAGGAGGGAACACGGTCAATTTACGATTGAGGGGTTTTTCACACTCTTCTTTCTGGAAGGTTGCTGTTCTGTCACATGAAGCATGCTGAGGAAATAATTTCTTTCTATACCTCATTACTTAATATATATTTTTTTTAAATCTATGTCTTACATACCAGGTATGGCAAACCAGTTTTAAATGATTTAATGTCTGAAACAACAGAGCATATTTATTACACCCATGAAGGCAAGCACGTGTAGACATATCTTTTAAAAATGGCACAAATAAGGTAATTGACAAGGTTGCCTGAGGGACCAGTGTCACCTGTGCTAGAGAATTCATTCTGGAGAGAATTAAAGAGGGAAGTTTAAGAATTGCATCAGTTTCCATGAGAAAAATTTAGATCTCTCCTTTCCTCATAGCTAATTTTTGTTTATTTTCATCACCGTGGCTCTTTTTCTCATCATGAGTTCATAAACGCTATACACTATGCAAGCAAGAATGTGCCAGGCCCAATTGAAACATGTCAGAAAGCTTGTTTCTTTTAATTTGCCCAAGCATTATTCTGGAGTCAGAACAGTCACTTCAGCCATTGGTATTGTGCCAGAATGAATCAGAATAAACTGATGAGATTTAACTGAAGGTTTTTTAAGGCAATGAGTCCATTAGTCGAACAAAAATCTGAAGAGAGATTTGCAGATTCATCTGTCTTTGAATTAAATAAAGAAAGGAAGCAGACAAAAGAGAAAGTTATATAGCTAAAATTAGATATGATGACAGATAGCAAATCTCTAGCCTTTATCAAATGGTTTAAACCTCTTTCCTGATGGTATTTAGGCTATAAAGAGAACTCTCTGCCTTAGGAGCAAAATTATGAATGCATTGTGTGGGAGGATTATGTTGGAAGTCTGGCATCTACTTGAAAACCTCATGAAATTCTGCCAGATCTGTTCTATTCAATACTGACCAGGCATGAGGACTATAGTTTCATTTTCAGGAATGGATTCTAAGGATTTAAGTTATGCTGAATTTAAAACCTTTTTTAAATTTTATTCTTTTCCTTATTTCCCTCCACTCTGACAGTTAAAAGCAAGGAAAACCGAACATATATTTTCACCTTAAGCATTTTCAAAACTGTAGAATTATTCAACCATTTGAAGGCTGCAGGATGATTTCTTCTGAAGGAGAAATAGTCAAATTTTCAGAAAATTTTTCAGAAATTTCAAATGAAAACCTTTTTTAGGCTGTTCTGGAGCAATAAGTGGGAAAAAAAGAAAATCCCAAGAAAGACAAACGTAAAGAAAAAAACCAAACACAACTGAAACTTGTGCTTATTGTGGCAAGACTGTTGTTATGTCAAGTCACAGTAGATGGTGCTGACGGGCTGGAAGGCATAAATTCATTCTTTTGGGTCATACTCTGATGAGGCTGCTTCATAGAAACATATATAAATAAGCACTATTTGGTGTAAATAACAATAAGCTCTATTTACTGTTCACACATTGTCATTACTACATTTGATATTCACTGGATTTTAACTGATTCAGCTGGTATTAATGAGGATGTCCTACTACTCATCCTTCCCTAATAGATAATTTTTTTAGCAGAGGAAGGCATTGGGGAAAATTATTGTTATTACCTACAGTAATAAATGGAAACAGGGAAAGATTGTTTTTTATGTATGGATGGAACAGTGTGTAGTTTGATGAGAAAACTGAAAAGCATATTGATAGTGACATTAACTCTGCTGGTGCTTTGTGTGCACTTACTGCTGCTCTTTGGATTATGCAGCTGATTTGGTCTGACAGAAAGGGATCTCTCCCTTGTTTGCTGTGCCATAAAAATGCTGAAAACATACTGCTGAGCTAGCCAGTTGGTAATAGCATTACTGGATATCTGCTATGGTCCCATCGTATTAATTGCATCTTCTATCCTCAGATGATGACGAGGGAAAAAACCTCCTTGAAATCAAGTTAGTTTGGCTGCAGACTTATATTTACAGCTCAGTGAAACTGAGTGAAATGTTCAATCTAAAGGCAAAAATTACCTCCTGGAACACATAACAGAAGTAAAAAATATAGTAACATATGCAGGAGTAACTATGAATACCTATATAGAAATTATGCTGGCAGATAGTCGATAATTCACTTTCCACGTAAAATATATGAATATAAGAAGTTACTGCACAAGTGTTTCAAAAAATATTAAAGGTTGTCATAACTGTTATTGTTTTATGTCATAGGGTTATTCCAAATAAGAAATTTAAACAGCAGACATTGATCACTTGAGTGAAATGACTCTGCTAAACTTTATTTCTTTGTTAGATAAAAAATTAAATATCTTTTCTGACTGAGACCCGCTGTAAGTAACAGATAAGAGCTAGATTTTATGAGTGACTTTCTCCTTATCTTCTTTCTAGAGCCGAACAAGGCCAAACTCCTGACCAATTCATCAGAAGGATTTAAAGTCCTCTTAACTGGCAGAAAAGCATGCTCTAATTAGGGAGATAAACTGTACTCTAGCATGGGTCTTTCACCTGTGCAACTTCTTGCACTATTCATGAACTACAACAAGTAATTGCCCAGGTTTTACCTTGATAGGAATTAAAAAGGAAAAAAACCCCTCTTTTTTTGTGTTATCAGCTAGGTTGCGATAGAAATGTGAAGGTTTTATTTCATGTCACTTTTGTGTATTATTTCAGCTTGCTTTTTTAATTTTTCTTTTTCTTTTCCCCTTGAAGGAAGCAATTTATAAGTAGGTGCACTAGACTTGGACTCTGGAGATCTGTCCCCCACCTTTTGTGAGACTTTCAGTGTCTAAGACTCTTAACTCCCAGTCTCACTCCCAGTCTGTCTGCATTTTGCCCTTGCTGGCTGTTACGTTGTTAAGTCACTCAGTTCAGGAATTTGAAATCTATCAATGCAATTACTAAATACCTCTTTGATAATAGTACAATCCAGTACACTGTAAGACCCACTGCTATCGCTTTGGTAAGACAGCTGTATGTCTTAAGTCCATGCGCATTTGCAGCAGTGCCTTAACTATTAAAGACAATAAAGCTGAAAGCAGGTCGTATATTATATGAGGTAATACTTCCTCTACACTTGCCTTCTGAGAGTGATAAAAGCTATTAACTTTGTGTGCGACTATCATTTAAATTTTGCGTTTCTTTTTTTCTCCCCAGTGATCAACAGTAAATTAAACCACTCCTTGGCTTGTTTTTACAGATGAAGAGAGAATTGAAAGCAGTGCATGAGGGAGCTTTTTATTCCTTAAGACCTCACAAAAGCCAATTTCAGTGGAATGAACCTTCTAAAAGAACAGTAACAGAACATTTAAAATGTATTCCTCTACAACTCTATTTGTCATTTCTTAATCTGATTTGATGAGCATGTTATTACGTTTGTACATATATGAGAATAAAGGAGTTAAAAAAGACACAGATTTTGCTCTTTCTTCTCAGCTAGTTGTATTATTTTTAAATTAATTAAATACAGTGGCAGCCACTAAGACAGTCTGTGATATTGCTTAGTGACAAAGTCTTTGTCAGCACTTTACTTATGGCTTTCCTATTTAATTAGATGGGAAACAGTGAGTGGCTGATGCACTGTTATGCATGGTATGTAGGACAAACCGCACCTGCCACTGTGTATAAAATCTGCTTAATGCACATGATGAAAGCACACATGCACATAGCACATGTGCACGTGTGTAGATATTGTGAAGAGTTAATTCCTTGCCAAGGTATTTGTAGCTCTTCTTTTTGAACACACTAGCCCTTATCTTGCATTTTCTTCAGTTTATTTACAGAATTTTTAGTCTGCTTGCTCTGGTTTAAGAATCTCCTGAGCAAGCAGACTGAAAATTCAGTAAACAAGCTGAAGAAAACTTGACATAAGGTGCAAAATGTCCAGAAGAAACAAGAGCTGTAGAGTTCAGAAGACAGAACTAAACTTTCAACATCATGGATTTTACACAGTGCGCAAAATATTTTTCCTTATGATGTATACAAGTTCTACCACTCAGCTGTTTTCTTAACATGTATATTAAATACTAACAATCCTAAAATGTTGGTATCTGCAAGAATTTGACCTCCCCACTGAACATTTCCCACCATCTGCTCTACATCTTCACTTTATATATTCTATTGTCTACAATTAAGCTTACCACTGTAAGCTACAATACTTTTGTATTTCAGTTGTGTCTCAGGCTGCATGTCAGGTAGCATAGTGCATCGGTATTTTCTGATTCAGTCTCCAATTTCAGTTTTGTTTTCCCTTCTGTACATGAAGGGAAATAAAAGTGGTTTTTTCTTCCTTTTTCTTCAACACCTTCCCATACCCTCACTAAAAAGGCTGAGGTAAATGATAGGTTCCACATTTCTTTTTCAAAAAATGCCACTGAAATTGACAATGCTAATCGTTAGCTGCCATTAATGCATTCTGCAAATACAGGCAACTAACAATGAAATGGTTACTTCTGTGTGCAAACTTCTGTATGCATCCTCAAGTCCAGCCTTGGCCAAGACCTGAAATGCCTTCTGAATAATGCATTTATCTCTCAGGGAACACCATTCTATTTTAGAATAGAAGAAGCCACGTGAACTTATCACACTGCCCCTTCCTTCACAATTCTTTTGCTGCTTGACATGTCCCCAAGGCAGATTGTGTGAGACAGACCTTTCCTCTCTAAGATTCTGCCATTTTTGGCAGCCTTCTGACATACACTCTCTTCATTGCCTGCATTTACTAGATCTCAGCTGAACCTTTTTCAACTGCCCGTATTTTCCTGTTACATTTCTCATCCTGCTATCACCCAGCTCTGTGACTCTATCTTGTGTAACAAAATATTCTCAGTTATGAAAAAGAATGGTATGAAAAGGAGCATAAACAGACTTTCCCTTAAATCTTTACATAACTCACTTGTGTAAGAGCCTGGAGGGAGGTAAGAGGTGCAAACACATGCCCTGTGGGCGATATTCCAGCCTCCAGGCTGGAATTATGACAAGGACATTTAGACAGCCTGCTTGACAGACTGGTTCAACAAGTCTCTTTAAATGCAAGTAAAGCTTTTGAATCATCCACAAGATTTTCTCTTTTTCCAGATCACTCTATATTTAAGTACTTACTGCTGGTCTCTCTGTTCTGCTTTCCTTCTCCAGGTCTTGTCTGAGCATTCTGTCCGTCATCACTGAAAGTGAACATGTGCACCAAGCCTTTTGTTGACTTTATGGACAGTTCTTGTACTTCTAAATAAAATAAAATAAAATAAAATAAAATAAAATAAAATAAATAAAATAAAATAAAATAAAATAAAATAAAGTCTTCATATTTAATAAGTTGTGAACATTTCTGTACAATTTTTATCTCTAGTGTTGAAATTGCAGAACTCATTATGCTGGGATATTGTGAATGTCAAAAGGAAATTAGATTAGAAAAAAGATTAGACAGATTTAGGGAGGATGAGTAGCTAGTAAACAAGGCAGAGGCACAGCTTCTGGTTTAGAAAGTCCTCAAACTTTTTAACAATTGCAAAAGAAAAGTTCTTCCAGGGGACAGTTCATTCTGAGATTTCTGCTGTTTCTTTATTCACTTGATAGCTTAATAGAAAATTTTGCAACATTTTGCATGATGAAATGTTTACTTAAGATTTGTCCTACAAAGAAAACATGAAGTTTAGTTTTTAAAGAGGGTATTTTAATGTGATGTTTAGTAAGTTTATCCATATTTCAAGGATTTACTATAAAAACTACAGTGACATTTATTTTAAATATAGGAGCTGATGTTTATTTTAAATATAGGAGCTTAGTTTAATAAAAATTAAAACAGAATTGGCTGAACAGTATTCATAGATGCATATATATATATATATTTGGGTCTGAAAAGGCTATATAAATGGATATATCATGCATAAAAAATGAGACTTGTTTTCCCATTACTCATTATAAGGCAGTGTTGTCTAATGGGAATAAACTAGGTTAGTAAACTGCTTCTTCAGCAATTTACCTTCACAGTTGATTCCAGCTGCAACAGAAAGATAAATCATATACAAAGATTTCCAGATAGCCAAATTACAAGCAATTGAGATTTTTCTCCTTTAGAATTATATATCGCATTTGTAAGATCTTTCTTCCAATTCACAGTCTTCTGTTGTAACTCCTTTTGGTAAAAGTTATTGCAACCTTAGTGCCTTGTTAGCAAAAATTACACATAGAGGACATTTCTCCTCTGGAAAACGAGTTAGTGTTTTGACCTTGTTTTATTTATCTGGGTCTTTTTATAAAATGTTTTCAATATGGTCACCTAATTAAACCCAGGGATCATGACCTATACGATTACTTGTATTTTCAAAACAGTAGCAGAAAAATTCAAGCTGAACTTACTATCTGTGTAATGTGTATAAAAATGTGCATACTAGGAAAACTTACTGGACATATTGTTCTAAAATATTTTGAGAATAAGGTCATAATTCATGAAGACTTTGAAACCATAGACACTTTATAATATGGTGTATAAAAGTCTTCTCTTTCCTACTGAGGAAGTTTTATTAATCATTGGCTTATAAATGTACATTTGAGACAGAATGCTAGGTACTTTTGAGACATGAACACTTATGTATTGAAGGATAATTTATGTGAAAATTAGATGACTATGTGCACTACCTCCACAACCTTGCTTTATGCACTTACAATAGAAAGTGATGGCACAGAACTCCTTTCCCTCCTTAAAACTTATAAGACTCAGGTTATAATCATTTCAATAAATGCTGTCCAAATTACTCTCCAAAACAGGGTTGCCATCATGCATACTGGGAAAATTCCCTCTACTGTTCCAACTCCATGCTATTCCCTGAGCATTCCCCTGGTGTTTTTTGGGAGATTGTTATTTGCCCATACATACAGTAAGTAAAGGCAGCTCTTCAGCCTGTGTCCAAGTCCTATCACTTTGCTAATGCAGCTGTAGTCTAAGAAAGCTCCTGGGACCTATCTTTCAGACATAAAATGTAGTTGCAAGATTAGAAACCTTCTACTCTGAGTATTTGATATTCCTGAGTTCTGGACCACTTGTGCATTTTATTTACTGATTCTTAATGCAGAAGATAAATAAGCCATCCCCAAAAAACCAGCAGAATCTTGTTTCCCTTTGCTGTCTAAGACAACAGCTTAATATCTGGCAATATTCAATTTTCTCTTGCACATCTGCTGACTGTTTGGCTTATATATCCTTATAGAGCCTTTCTGCTTTAGATATCCTTATAAATCCTTTCTACCTGGTGGTACATTCTCAGCTGTACAGAGAAAGATCTCTCTGCCATGTGAGTTGCTGCTGTTCAAACAGGCCATGATTTTGGGGACAGAACATCTTTCTTGAGGTATTTGAGCTTATATTTTGAGACCCCTCTGAAACTGAGGGGGGTCTAGAATAGACATTATTTATATCCTAATTTTCCTTTATATCCTGGAGGAACACTTAAAGGTACAATGAAATAAGTGAAAAAATCAAAATTAAAAAAAAAAAAAAAAAAAAGGGTTCTTTTTGCCATCAAGATAGGTTTGTAAATAATGGAGTAATACTGGACTGTGAATCTCAGTCTCATTTAGTTTTAAGCCCAGACAAGGGCAGGTTATCACCCATTCCCTTTTCTTTTGCATGCAGTGAGGCGTGGCTTAGATGTCCTCCTATTAGATGGTTGTTTACATCATCTAAACATGGACAATTCTTCCCATTCAAGTGGTTTAGGGATTTAGATGGCAATTTAGATCACCAAAACCTCCTGAAGGGCATTACAGAACATTAGCTGTGGGAATATTTGGACCCTTTGCTAAATATTAAAGCTGTGTTCATATTTTAACAATTCAATTCTCTTTAAGACTGTGCACAGCATTATTAAAATCTGCTTGTCTACTTAATTCCCTCAGGCCTGAGTTATTCCAATACGTGGAGCTACTGCACACTGGAAACAGCCGCTGTCAGCAAAAACAGCCTATCTGAAACCCTACAAAGCTTCACAAGCCTTAACAGCTTAACAGACCACTACAGAACAGAGGTGTGAAGTTTACTGAAGTCTGATTGATTAAAGTCACATGCCAGTCTTAGCTGGAAAGCAAAGAAAAAGAGGTATTTATAAATATTTGGAAAAGTCTTTCAAACAGAGTTGGCAAGTACAGCTTCCTTGAAGATTTCTCTGTCTTTGTTGTATTGGGATAGATCTGTAAGTAATTTGAGATAGTACAGATCCATCATTTTCAAAAGTACATCTGGGCTTATAGGAGCTGAGGCTCTCACCCTATGAGTTTTAGAGCACAGCAGGGGCTTATTTCATATCCATAAAATACCCTGCTGTGAAGTTAATATTATTACCTAACAATCACGCATCTTTTTTTAAAAGAGTGGTATCAATCATCTGGCTCATGATTACAAATTTATCAGAAGTACATTTAGCAAAACCTCAGGGAAAACTGACCAGTTGGGGAAGATATTTTGATTTAAGTAGAGCAATTGTCAGGAAATTTGAAATAGCACAGGTCCAAATAAAATTAATAGCAGCCAGAGACTATGATGCAGTATAGTGCAGTTTTTCAAAACTCCCAGGTAACTAGGGAAGTCCTCTGTTGAAATGCAAGGTTTTCTTTAATTTCAACCACTATTGAATCAGAAGTTGCCTTTATATATTTGCATTAAGAGCTGCCTTGGGTACCATTTCCTTTGTGCATGAAATGGTGCAGGCCTTCAGAGAAGAATCTTTCACAGTCACACCTGGTTCTTACCAAACCCAAGATATCTAACTGGGGGTAGATATGAGAGGTGCAGCAGGAAGAAGAACTAGCAAACGAGATTTCACTTTAAAATTATTAGAATAATATTACTTTGCAGACAAGGAGATTTTAGATAAGGGAATATAGAGTGCAGAAACCCTAACAGATATTCTACTGTAATTGCTGACTGATAAACTGCCAAAGTAAGGGGAAAGCTTGTTCCTTATAAACCTTATAATATCTTTCCTTTAATAGACAACTTGCTTGAAAACTTCCAAAGATATTGCCTGAGAAAGGCCCTAGATGCAATTTTCTTCCTTTAAAACATTTTTTTTCTTTTTTTTTTTTGGTGGAATCAGTTTTTAAAAGAGTTCAAAGCATTATCTATGCAATACTAGATATTCAAATGGTGAATTAATATAGTATTGAACCATCATCTGTAATTACTCTGATAACTCTGAAACTAAAGAGGGAACATGGGTGAAGGTTTGTATTTCATACAAATAATTTGGAATAAAGGAATAGGTTAGGAGTTTAAAGAAATAACCATTCTGGTATTCAAGGATCCTATTGTATTTGGATTTTAGTTCTTTACTTTAAAAGCTTGGATAGAAGGCACAGATTGTGAAATGAGAATAATTTGTTACAGTGGCCTTTCTTTATGGAGGTTGAAATAGAAATAAGAATGATCAGAAACACCCACCCAGTTCTTGGACAAAAAGGAGGTGGTGGCTGTTCTGAATTTAAAGGCTTTAAGAGATGACCTCAGTGGTTTTAGCTAATGCAAACACAATTCAGGTGGTTGTATTCCTTTCCAAAAGTTCCTGGGTTTGTGTCTCTTATAAAATTTAAATTGTGTCATGAATACTATTGGTTTATGTTAGACTGATCTGGGATTAATTTTGTTCGTGCTAGGAAAATGGTTCTTTACCTGAGGGTGTGTCCTTAAATGTTTGTGTCACTGTGCACTACTGACACGACTAGCGGAAGTTCGACGAAAGAAAATAACAAGAACAGAGATTTGAGTTTATTCTGTAAAAACTTTTATTCTACTCTCCTTTAGCAATTTTAAGAACACAAATTTAGTATATTGTTCCATTTTATTTTTGAAGACACAGTTGGATGGAGAACACACATAATTTTGGAAGTACAAGAAATGAGGAAATTATGATGTTCAGGTGTGTCCAAACAAGACAGCTTTTGTAATGGATGCAAGTGTTATACACAGATTTCAGCTCAGGTTGCAGAGGGAATATGCTGCATTAAGGTATAGAAGTAGAGCTAATCAGCCTGTCAGAATGTAATGATAACCAAATGCCTTAAATTCTAGGTAATGGGGACAGAGACTCTTTTATTTTTGTTTTAGAGCTGTCTCGGTGATTTTTGTGTTCCTGGCTACACAGTAATAATAATAATAATAATTTGGTGAGGCAGCAAGTGAAATTAGAAGTTATAGTTAAGGTCCCTCAGGCAGAGATCATAGATCTTACAGTTCCTGGAAGCCTGACCTTCCTTTTACTTGTTATTCAAAGGAAAACCACTGTGCTCTTCTTCCATCAACATGTTGGTTTTTTTCTTAATAAAAGTAGTTATAACTGCTGAGCTTTGCAGTGAGTAATACCCTGCCTCTATGAACTAGGTGAAGGTATTTAGCATTCATATCATGCCGGATCCCCTGGATAAGGATGTAGGAGCCAGGGGCCTTCCTTTGCTGACTGAGGGTGATTTTGGGCATATGCTAAAGCTGATGTTTAGAGATCATGGGAACTAGAGGGTTGTTCACAGCAGCACCTGAAGAGGCTTCTGTGTCTTTGAGGTAAACAGCACTGTAGAGCTGAGGAGGCTTTCCGGATCATATACTTGGACATCTACAGACTATTAAATTCCCACAGAGACAGAATGTGGGTGGTCTGGATCCTGCCATAGTATTGTTAGCAAAGAAATCATTCTGCAAGAATGAGTTACATAGAGTGAGAGCTACCTTGTTTGTCTAAAATTTAAAAATCTATGATTTGAACAAATTGTCATTTTATCTTCCAAAGAACACATTACCTCTGCTGTGCGAAATACCCATATGATCTGCACTGTCAGATTCTATTATTATTGTGACAGATACTGTAGCATATAAATTTTAAACTAATGAAAAAAATGTCATCTATCTTTTGGAGCTAAGTGTTCAAAGTGCATCAGCTATTCAATTTGATAGATCATTCTTCAGACAGTTTGAGAAGAATTGCATATTAAAAATATAGTGAATGGGAGAAACCCTCACTTTTATACGGTTTCAGATTTCTTAAACTAATTCTGGAGAACTCATGAGAGGTCTACTTCCAAAAACGTTTCTTTATACAAAGTAGCTGGGAAAAAAAAAAAGGTAAATAAAATATTTCTCTATTAAGATAAATTTGATTTAAATAAAAAAATAAACCAGGGCATTAAAACTTACTAATGTTGGTTTTCTGTTTATTATGGTCTCCTGGAAATAGCTGAAAGGGAAGGAATAGCTGCAGTTTATTGCTTTCATATTATTGGGTAGGTGAATGGTATCAACATTTATGATTCTCTAATAAAATAACACACACTTGGGTTTTATAGGATAGAGCAGTTGATAAATTCCATTAAATGTTTTAATGCAGACAGCTTATGGGAAAAAAAAAATAAAAAAGCTTTGCAGGTTCCAGATATAACAAAATTTAGGAATTTTTTAAAACTGGAGAGAAAATAAAGAGCTTGAAAGCTGAAACTCTTAGATAATTTCAGTTTGAAGATACATAAACACAATGGCAAAAATGAATCTAAACATGAAATTTCTGTTTTGTTAGTATGTTCATTAGCAGTGACTTTTTCTTATATTTCAAATGCTTCATTTCACCAATTAAATCATTGCTTAAAATATCAACTGGTGCCTATTATTGAAGAGGGCAAAAAACATCGCACTTGTGTTCATGTGTTTGTATGACTTGTTGTTCTCATCTTCCCTCTTTCTGTTACATACTTTTGGAAACCATAAACTTTGTTAGCAAGCCATGGAGGATATAAACGAAAATACTTAATTCTTAAAGGCACTAATGCTGAGATTGAAATTACTTAAGGTATAATTTGAGCAAAGGTTATATGATTTTGATTGTAATTAATTTACAGGGACTCAGGGATGTAATAGCTATTTACCCCCTTCCTCACTATCTGAAAGTCAAAATTTGAGAAATCCACCATTGCATTTGGCTTCCAGACATTCTCCATTAACTTACTGGGAAAGTTTCCATTACTTATAGGGAAAAAGAGGGCAAGAGAAACACTTCCTCAGTAGTAAAACAATCCACACTTAGAATAACCTGTAAGGCTCATCTCGTCAGTGGAAGTTTGGTTATTTTTTCAAATGTGTTTCTTTTCTATGTTCTCAGTAGACACAAGGTCTTTCTTCTCATCCGTGTGTGTTGATGCCTCGAGAGCCAATATATAGAGAGGAAGTTGGAACTTTTCAAGACTTATTCCGGCAAAGCAATGGGAACAGCAAACTTGTCACGTCCACACTCAGCTTCCTTCCAAATAAAGCCCTTGTACTGCTTTGGCAGCTAATGCTGAATAGTAAATCAAGTTTATAGAAGATAAGCTGAATGAAAGGAAAACAACAGATTTTTCAATCCAAAAGAGAAGACATTCTAATGTGAAGAAACTTGTCAGTCTGAAAAATCCATGACATTTTAAAAATCATCCCTGCAGTCTGATTAAATATGGAAATGATCTTTAGACAAAGTGAACATTTCACAGTTCTGAGCTTGATATTTTTTATTTATCTCCTGCAGATTCAAACAATTCCAGAGGATGTAACTAAATCACAGTGGTTTACCATTGATCTTTAACATAAATCAGAAGAATGATGAAAATTGTGGAAAAAGGTCAGTGAACTTTATTCCACTTCCCCTTCACTTATATCTTCTGTTTTTTAAAATAAATTGTATTATTTTTGTGCTATAATAACTTATTGTTTTTGGGGGACAACAAATAATATCTGGGATGTTATTTACTTTGACTCCATAATAGAGTTTTGTTCAATTTCTGGTATGAAAAAGCCTCAGAGAAACACAGCAGGAACTCTAACCCCAGATATTAAAACTGTTTTATTTTTTTGGGAGAACAATAACAGACATTATTTACTTGATTTCAGCTTTGTTGCATAAGTAAGTTGTAGTTAACCCTTGCAATTTAGTGGAAGGAAAAAGATCTACTTTTACATTAGGATTACATTAGCAATGCAATGTAATAAGTGAAGTATTTTACTTTGTTTTTTCTGAAGAGATATTTTAGAACAGGCTGTAGTTACAGACATAGTATATTTTCCAACAGGGAAATGAGAAAAATATGCAGCCTTCTCCCAAGTCAAGACTGGTCAAGTTATTTTACTTTTGTGACTTCATCCACTATTCATCATCTTTTTGTTAAATTTTTGTCCATCAAAGGCCAATCTGAGAATTCTTTTTTTTTTTTTTTAACATAAGAAGTGTCCAATTCTTATGAATGCATTGCATAAAAAATCTCAGTACAATATGCTTGACTTCTCCATAAATAATTTTACTGCATGAAATCAGAGCTTCTTTTTATATTTGGTCTTATTCATTTTGATGTGCTGTGATTTTCTTGCTGCATGCTGTAGGTCATGCTATGGGATTAGTAATACAGCCATTCTGCTACTGACTAATAACTGACAGAAGCTGTTTTCATGACCTTTTTTGAAGATTGCGACATCTATATTTTTATTTCTGTTTTCCAGCTTATCTTGACTTTTCAAAATACTTGCAAGCTCCTTATCAGTACAGTTTCAAAACTTGTAGTAAGGAATAAGTTCATTTTTTTTAGCATGCTATCAGTTCAGGAAAAGTCACTTAAAAACAGAAGCAAAAGAGTCTCAATATGTTTTAATTGTAACCTTAAAAGAAAAAGGAACCTTATCTCAAATGATCAAGACTAATTATTCAGGACTTTAAAGATCATTATCAAAACTTCAAAGTCAAGTTAGATGTACTAGATAAACATGACTGCTGGATGGATTTCAGAAGATCCTTGAGAGCAAAGTGCTTTTTTAAGCTGACCCTCATCTGAAAGACACATGCACATGTGCACTCACCCAACTGTGTGCTTGTGAAATGTTTTGTACAGCAATTACATCCCAATCTGGTTTTTTTCCCTAAATCAGAACATTGGACTTCAAATAGGAAAGTTTTCTTTATGCTTGAGCAAACCAAATATACAAAAAATTGTAGATGATCCCATCTTGATGTGCATGAACAACCTAGAGTAACTATTATTGTGCATGTGCCTAAAGATGAACCATCCTATTCACCTCTGCAGGATGGAGAGAACAGCATTGTGCCTGGGTTTAATGTTGCTGCCAAAATGGCAGTTAAACAGATTATTAGGAGCTATAGAAGCAGCTTAAATTCTCTAGTTAGATAAAACCCCACAGCAGCAGTGATATTTTCTCTGGCCTTAGAAGTGATGAATCAGTGTAGTAAACAAAAAAGCTCTTTCTGTACTTTTCCAGTTTGTAGTATGAAGGTTTACTCTGAAGTGTGAGTTTGAAGGTTTTTCCTGGATTTTTAAATGTATTTTATTTTAGGTTGTGCTACAATCTGATTAGTGAGAGACGCCTCTGCCCAAACAGAGGTGCAAACAGACCATATGCCAAAGTTAATAACGTGGATTTTATTTTACAATGAATGTGAAGTAGAGAGACAGAAAGAAACAGAAAAGGGGGGTGAGAAGACAGAAAGATCAAGCAGAAGAACACCTGTGGATCCAGCAGTGTCCCACTGGCCCTTCTTCACCCTGGGCTTCTCAGTGCTGGGGGTCCCAGAGCCATTCTTCTGTGGGTGCCACCTTTACACAGTCTAACTTTCAGTATCCATGGGGTGGTCACAGGTGGCGTTCCCATAACTTGGGGTGATATATGTAGGGACAAATGCTTCCTTTCCCACAGTTTGTCACAGTGGGAATTTTTGTCTGGATGCATTAACCAGGATGTGCTGACCAAATCGTCTCTGTCAGGCCTGGAATTAGCGCCTTGCTGTTGCAAATGCTTCCCTTCTGTGGTGGCTTGTCTTATGGCAAGATCCTCCCGTGGCCTTAACAGTGTTTGAGACAGACAACAGGGCTCTTCATGTTATGAAAAATATATTTGATGGCGTTTTAGTATTTAGAATTGTGTTTTAGTAGATGGCTTGGTAACTTTATAACTTGAGATTGACTTTAAATAAAATGATTTCTTTCTTCTTACTCCTGAACGTTGTTATTTTAATTCAAAATTTGCTACACTTTGCTATATAGTAGTATTAAGGCTTATGGAAATAATTTTTTTACAGCGACTACTTATAGGGCTGTATTCTACTATATTCTAACAAATTAACAATATGTTCTCAATATACACCATTATAAGCCCTACAGCTACTTTAAAAGAAAAGCAAAGCACAACACAGCACAGAGAATTAATTTTGTAGGATATCTAGTGCATAGTACTACCCATGAAATGCACTAATGTATTTTAACTAGACTTAAACATAAAAATGAAAGTTAAGTTTCTGAAGGTTTATTTCTACTCTTTCTTTTAAGATAGTAGATAAATCAGAAAGGAGATGGAACTCCTCATACAGTAAGAGAAATTCAAATTGGAAGGGACAATTCACTATATTATCAGGTCTTGCATCACTGTTGCTCTGACCTGAACAACCTTTTAAATACTCAGTGAGGGCAGGATGGGCTTTGAGGAAAATTTTGACAGAAGGTGAGTGCTTTCTAACAATTTTCTTTTCCAGTTGCAGTTGGAATACTTTGCCACTCATTTATTTTTTGTCCTCCATCACTTTCGTGTTTGAAATATTTTGTCACAAATTTTCAGATTAAATGATCCCTTATCAGTCATAATACAAGTCAATTTTAGTGACTTTTACTCAAGGTGAAATAGTTTGCAAATAGGAAAAAAAAGTCATCAACATAAACTAAGCAAATGGATTTTGTAGGAAATGGCAGAAAAAGAAGAAAGGATTTATGCAGCCCTCAAATCAAATAGTTTCAGCTTACCCCATGAAGATCCATTATTAGCTATCTGCAGTGTGGGAAGGATGAATTATGAAGATCACAGATGCTGGCTTTTGTATTTTGTTTGCCTTGCGATGTGTATGTCTCAGCAGGTAGCTATTCACACACATTCTGCCATGCAGTGAGGTGGTAAGGGTCATGGCACGAAAAATTCTAACAGATTCATTAAAATCATGTTCATATTAATCTAAAACTCAGATATGTTGCAAATAATGAATGAGGTCTGCCAGCAACTCCAAATGAATAATGGCAAAATCTATGCAATAAATAATTCAGTTATGTGTGCCTTCTATTTTACACTTCTAAAGTGCTACGAGAAACATTTTTCTTAAAAAAAGGAACAAACTTTTGGGGGTGAGGAAAATCTTTCTCTCCAGCTGTAATGATAAGTTTCTTTTCAAGAACTATGACATAGAAAACTGCTTCCACTGTATCTTTCAGAATTGTTTACTTGATCACAAAATGAGAAGCAAAGATGAGTGCACAGATGTGTTGCTGGGTCCTTTGGCTCCTATTCTCAGTAATACTTCTGCAGAACTAAGATACATGCTTGTCATTAAACATGTAATCTAAGGCATATGTATTACAAAAAGGCATGCCTCTTGTTACTGTTTACTTTTAAAAATGGGAGAGATGTCATTGCTATGAGCTAAATACCTTTTTTGCATTCACATCTCTGAGGTTTCCAAGCAAAACAATAATGTTAATGGAAGGTACAGCATTTAATTTCAAATTTAGAGGCTTTTGTTGATAATGTTATTTAAACCCAGAAAGGTTATACTTAATTATAGATATGGCAGTGTTTTTTGACAGTTCAAGCTCTTTAATGGATTATCTTTCCTCATTTAAATATAAACAGTAGGAATAATAATAATAAAAAACGAATCCACAAATTTAACAAGCTTCTTTTTATATGCTTAATAACTATCTTTGAAGAAGAATACACACCACATTGAGCTTTAAAAAACTGACAATATTTATTAAGCCACAAAAGAGCTTATGTAGCTTTGTGATTATGGACAGGAAAGAATTTTTAAAAAGGCAAAGTTAGCAAAAAAAAAGCTTTAAAGTAAGCAGAAATTACATGTCAGTCATAGACATTAAAGCTGGCTGTTTTTAAACTCCAACTGCTAAGCCCTGGGCATGAAACAAGAAAATGATGAGGTAGGCTGAATGAAATGCACACAAATGCTAATGTTTAGAACCTCACCTAAAGTTAAAAATACAAACGCTTGCTTTAAGGAAAAGATTTCAAATAAAATAAAAGAATCCATCACATGAGTCTGTATGAATACAAATATGCTGAAATCCACACATACAGAATATGTTAAAGATAGACTTTCCTTTTCTGTTGAGAAATCTTCCTACTGTATGCTCTAAAGGAATACTGGAGTTTACTGTTGCAGCAACGAAGAAACAAGGGGTTTTATTGAATAGAAACATATGCTTTTATTGGGGAGGGAGGAACCAAGCAGTCTTCAAGTGGAATAAGACTGTTATAATTTCATACAATACAATCAGCACCAATTAATTTATTTCCTGCTTTTGCTATGGTAAATCATGGCATTTGCTGAAGAATTATGCAGAAGAATATGGAATGAGAATGTTAGAATAATTATCAGATGTTGCATATTGAAGTATTTGATTTAGGAAAACGCATCTTAATTTCCTTATCTATGGCATTAGATATATTTACATGTGCCTATTATAAATGTACACTTACATGAGCATGTGTGTTTTTGTGTGTACAGTATCGAAAAAAATCAGTCTATTTATTTCTACTGTGTTCATCTGCAAAATAAAGCAACAATGTAAAAATTTAAAAATAGATGTCTATCATAAAAAAAAAAAAAAAAAAAAAAAAAACCACACACCAAAAAAAACAAAAAAA
>VZRN01001172.1:89240-112695 GCA_013397935.1 Dasyornis broadbenti
AAAACACACCAACCCAAACCAACAAACTACAAAAAGATTTCAAGTTAGAACATTACTACTTCTCTTTCCTGGCCCACAGTCCTATTATGCACTTTCTTAGACTTCAAGAAAGGAGCACTGAGAAAGCAGAGAAGGTTCAAGGATTCCCAAAGCTTACCATGTATTCTTCATTGAAGATAGGAAGAAACACAGAGGAATCAGCTCACATATTTTCCAATGCATTCGTATTCCCTCCTCAGACTCCTCTGCCCTACAGACTTTTTCCCTACCCAATCTAATCACCTGGTGTGCAGCTGAACTGCAACCAGTGGACATGGTCTCACCACTTGAAGCAATCCTACATTAAAGGGGAGAGCTGATGAAATGGCCAGACTCCACCAGTCTGAACAGGAAAATGTACAATTTCTAGGGGATCTGTCTCCCTTTTCTGTGCATTCATATTTTCCCCTAAATGATTGTTAACTCATATACCTAGAGTCAACAAGAATAACAGTGATACATAATAACCCTGTTATGCCATTGCATACGCTATTGCTTGGTTTTCTTATTGCCACCGCATTATTTCTGTTGCCTTGTAGTGTTCCTGTTCCCTCATAGTGTTTCTCTTTTATAACAAGTTCTTTTTTTTTTCCATGGACCTGGCTGTGCACAGTACAGTCAGGCTGAAGCACTGCGTGCAATCTTTGCATCCTTCCATCACAAACACAGCGATAAACGTAGTTTCTGCAACAAGTAGTTCCATTTTCAATTTCCTACCATATGTGTTAAAATTAAACATGCTCAAATTAAAAAGCTCTTTTGAGTCACAGCTAGGAAATCCATCTTTATTGGAACAGTTCATTAGTCAAGACTGTTTTGAATTTGTTTGTCTTAGTTGTATGTGTGCATGCATTTGTTTGTCTGTGTGCATCTCTCCAGAAAGAAAATATAAGGTAGGGAAGCAATTAAGTATGACATGCCATCCAGAATGCTCTCCCTACAATATCACAAGAAAACTGTTTTTAACAATAACATCTGGCCACATGATGGACTCTAGTCCATTATTTCAGTAGAAAACTTGAATAAAGATATCCAAATTTGACCTAATAATAAGACAATAAAATAAGTGACTATTGTAGATAAAGCCTTGTGAAACATAAAGCCTTGATGTAACGGCAATTGCTCAACTCATACCTTTGAAGTAAGAGCAGTGATAGCTGTTTGAAATGTTGCAGGCAAACATAAACTACAAACAGCAGTTCCTAGAAAGTTGGAATAACAGAATAATCTTCGTTCTTCTATAAGAAATACCATTTTGTTCTGAAAAGAAATACCATTATAAAGTAATCAATACTTTTTTTTTATATATAAGAGGGAGCTAGAGAGCAAATACAGCTCATAATGTTGTTGTCTGTGTTGAAAAGAAGTACTTTTATCTTCATGAAAGAAGTAGAGAAACAAAAACAAATAGCCAAAATTCCAGCATTCATGTCCTTTCATGATCTGACATGAACGAGGTAATTCAAAGGCCATCAGAAACAAAAGGTCCAGCAAACTCCACAGCATTTCTGCATCTAGAATTCACAGTCAGACCTAGCAAGGTGACGTGTCCATTGTGTTTTACAGTCTGTTCTCCTGCAACGCCACCAGTTTTTTTGCCAATTATATGTGAAACCAAGTGCATCGATACAGCTGCCATTAGAATAAAAACCTAATCTCCATTTTAAGTCACTGCACTCTAAAATAAAATAAAAATTATTTCTAGACGTTGCCACAAAGCAGCACCTCAGGGATTTCAGATTTCTTAAAAGAAGCATTTAATATGAACTCAGATATCATACAGAAACTACAAATACATATTTTTAAAATAACAAGTACAGTACCCAGGCACTTCACTGTTTTCTGTGCTTCCAGCCCTTATTCCCAGCAGCAAAAAAGCCAGTGCAAAGATGCAGCACGTAATGGGTTGAGGAAAGGTACACATATCACTGTGCATTCCTTGTCACTGGAAATGGGCTGGGTACACCGGTGGAACTATGTAAACTTGAATCTTGACAGAAAAATTCACGCTATGGGTCATTTTTCACAAGCTTTCTGAAGGTGACATTTCATCTCATGAATTTTCATCAGAAAATAGGTTTCACTCCATACAGGTAAGAACTATTGTCTGAAATATATGCAGTGAATAATCTTATCTGAAATTTGCAAACATTTATCAAGTCAAGGTATAAAGCTGTGCACTCTGTTGCATCAGTCACAATTAAGAGCTGTAACTCAAACGTTAAGTATGCAGCCCTTGTGAAAGCTGCATACTTTTGGAGAAGTCTATGCAAATAAAGCATGACATTTAAGAAAAAACATTAAGAAAAAAAGGAAAAAAATTACAACAAAATGGCCATATCTATTAATATAGATGTAAGTGAGATATTAGCTGGGCACAAATCCAAAGGCCACTCCTGCACTAGTGAACTAATTAGTGATAGAATGTGGCCAGTGTCAAAGATCTGTTGCTATACCTTATCATTAAGCTCTCAGCTACAAAAATCCCGTGCTTATGTATCATACTGGATTTTTCAGGTGAGCAGTAGGAGGCAAGAATAAAACTGTGTCTACAACCTTCTTATCACCAGTGTAGGTGATGGCTTTCCGGTGCTTGTCTTCACTCCCTAGCAATATATCATTTGTTGTTATGAAATAGTCTGAAAAGATAAATACATAAATATATTGGATGTGAGTGATTGCAGATGTTACCTATTGACAGTCAATGGTATACTTTATTGTAATCTTCAATTCAAAAACATTCTATTTTAAGAAGTGGTCAATTCTTATTTTCAAAAATGAGCCTAAGACACTGGGAAACTTAGATTTGACTACCTGCAGAGTGTCTACATATATTTTTATTCTGAAATGAGTTTTTCTAGAATTTTTTTACTTACTGTATTTGGAAAGTTACAAACTAGGTGTCCCACTGTGCTAGGTACATGACAAGCTTCATATAGAGATCACAGTCCTGGAACGACTCACAGTCCGAAAATAAATGGTATAACTTAGGCTTAAACAAACAGAGGGAGAGGAAAATAATAACATAATTAAGAAAAAACTGCTCTGGATATTGCCCAGTGGAAACAAACGATATAAAAACTATATCACTGAATCTGAACAAAGCACAGAGCTTAGAGACAGCTAGGAACCCGTGATTTTCAAGAGAAAAAACATTCAATGGGTTCTATAAAAACGTCTCTTCCTAACTACTTCATAGACATCTACAATTAGATGCTGGAATACACAGAATATGAATCAGTATTTTCTGAAAGTGGGGAGGAATCCCCTTCTAACAAACTTCCTTGCTTTTCTCCTTACATCTTCTTGCTATAGGCATGTGCTCTCTGCAAAAAAAAATCACATTCTTTTGAAAAGCATTCACTTGTGTGTCAGCAGCAAGACAGTGAAAAAAATTATCTGTTTGTCTGCCTTTTTCTTCATCTATCATGAGAAAGACAAAACCACGCCAAAGATGCAGGAAAAATGGACGATATTTTATCACCTTAATATACTGTAATACTTCCTTTATGATAGTCCCTTATTTATGTAATTTTTAGATTCTGTTCCTGTTTAACAGTAAGACAGTTAATAATATAGAAAGATGACTATTTTCAGAACAATCTATTTATTCATCACTGTTAATTTATTTTCTTTCTCCTTTCATAGCAATCTGTGATTTCTCTCTCCATTCCATTTGTACTGGCTGGAAATTTCAAGTGCATAGCCTTTTCCTTTCAGTAATTCTTTCAGAAATTATTTCATATTAACAGAGCTAATGATTTTCTACTTTACTGTGAATCACAAAATCTTTTTTTTTTCCCCCAAAGATAAAGAGTTTTGATTGAAAATTTGGTAAATTACATAATGAGGTTACCTTTTAATATTATTATTCTTTCTTTTCCTTTAGGAAATGAGGAATATTCTGCAGTTTAAAACATAAGTCATACAGCTATTTAAAAAAAAAAAAACTTCCTTTAGAGATTTGACATGACCAGTATCATCACACAAAATTGCACTATTGCAATACGGTTGTGCAGAGTTGTCTGCAATGTAGGTGAGCAATTTTAACAGCTAATGTAATGGATCAGAATATTTTCTCCAGGATGAACAATGACGAAAATTGTTTGGGTCAGGCAGTCCCAAAGTGTAATGCACATTCTTCTCAAGGACTGAGGAGAGAGGATATGTTACACCTGCTTCTCAGTGGTTTCCCACTTTCATTTTGAATATATTTCTGCACATAAGTAAGTCCATAGGCTTTGGTTAAAAAACTTTTTTTTTTGCTTACAATTATTGCTTGTAAGATCATCTTAAATTAGAACCCATGCTGGCACTGTAAATGTGTGTATTTTTTTACAACTAAACAAAACATAAAAAGAAAAGGGGAAGTAGCCTATTAAAACAGTAGATTTATCAAAATAATTAGGTGTATAGCACCAATGTATTGGATTTTAATAGTATCTCAAGGGTTGTTTGATTAATTTTTCAATTGAACGGAGGTTAATTTTCACAAATTTAACAAACATATGATATTCCTTTCAAAGTAAAAATTCCTTCTCCCTCTTCCTCAAATGAACAGTTTTGCTTAAGAAAACAAGAACTTGATAAGTCATAAATGCAATTGTGTTCTCTTAGTGATAATGAAAATGTGCAGACAGAGAATCAGTTCAGACTGTGAGTTAACACAGCCTCCTCAGTCTGTCAGAAGAATTGTAAATCCTGTACAGAAGATTTGCACCCAAATGAAATGGATTTTGGCAATGTTCCTGCCCTAGATGGGTACTGTGAAGGTATCCCTGAACTTTCTATTATTAATCAGAAAATACACAGAAAGATGGAGACTCAGTACCCTGCAAATTCTGTGGCATTTCACTGCCCCACTTTTGCTGGAGAGAAAATAGTTATTTTGTACTGATTTTTGTTAAAGTTACAATCACTTTTTAGTGGTAGTAATACACCAGGAACTCTAGTTCCCACTGTGGAAATACTGTCAATCAGAAAACACCCTACATATCTACATCTTTGCTTCATAAAGGGATAATTTTGAGAGAAATATTGAGTGAGCATGGTACTAAAAAATCCCAATTTTCTATCATAGCCCAACAGATAAATGTTAGTGGCTCATATTGGTAAAAATTTTTAAAAAACACTTTTATGCTTAAAACAACATAATTAAAACACAGAGAAAGATACAGGAATCTGTTTCTAAGTGCTGGGTTTCCCCCCCTTTCTTTATCTTTTGAGAAAATCATCACCTTCATTAAATGGCTCTTGTTAATATCATACTACTAGATATAAATGCTTCCATTTAGGCTGAAATTCAGTTAGCAAACCTATTTTGGTCTGTATGGAATTGGCTTAATTAAGATAGACTAATATTTTGGACCAAACTAATTAATAGCTTAGGAGTGGATTCAGCTTTAAGATTTTTAGCAGTCTCCGAAAAGTTCGGTGTCTCAGAGGGAGGCAGCTGCTCATCATTGACATGCAAGACTAATACATTCAGCTTGAAAATGAACCTGAGTAGTTCCAGCTGAGCTTTGCCACTGCAGGTACTGGAAATCTTCTTGTCACCTGAGTATTCCTAGTGCTTTTTCTTCCATCTAATTAGCTTTCAGATCCTAAAACGAAGTTACAGAAGAACTGGTGTACTCTTGCTGGCTGAATTTGTAGTGGAGTAGAAAAGAGCAAGGAGCAGAGACGGCTGAAAACACTGTCCTGCCATCTCCCATGGAACTGCAGCACTGCCACCCATTTCCACAGACTGAAGAGGTGAGGTGGATAGTGCTTCCTCCAGGAGGGAGGGAAAGATGAAAGATGTAGCAAATAATACAAATGGGACCTGCATTTCTTTCCTTCTTTTACTACTGTTCAGGTTACAGAACACATCTGGTCTCCTGACTATTATTGAACATTGCTTCTCACATTTTCCCTCTAACTTATTGCCTTCTTCCTTTACTGTATTGCATGTATGATCACAGGAACAGGATATGATGTTTGTTTTATACTTATGTACTTCCAATAGCACACCCAAGTCACCTGAGACCCCCAGACAGGATGTAGGTTTACAAAGCTGCTGAATCTTGAATTTGCTTACTTGAGTTAAAGTCAGTCTGACAACATGATATTTGAATTAGTTATTTAGTCTTCCAGCTTGTAATTTCTGAAATTGTTTTCTTTCAAACATAAGAATTATACATGACCTTGCATCTTGTTATCTCAACACAGCGTTCTCCATTGGGAAAAAAGCCTTCTTCTCTACTGGGAGCTGAAGATCAAATCTTCAGTGGATCAAGTCCTTGGACAAAAATTGTGATGGTATAAATTGTTTGCAATTATTGCTAAATATATATTATCTTACATATGCATACTACACATATATATATTGCCTGTATAGACAGTGAGGATTTAGAAACAAATAAATCAGTCCTCAAAAGTCACTACAGCATATGAATACTTCTGCAGCAATTTATTTTGCTCTGAATAACATATGAATTCTTCCTTAGAGTAGCCATATCATTCTAATGACTCTTCTGAGGTTTGTGAATTATGCTAACAATGATCTTCTCTACAACTAAATATAAAATTCACTGTTATGTTAACATTGTGGTTAATGTAGAGAAGGCATTGCTAATACATAAAGGTTTTAATTTACTGCTTTCTTTTTCTGTTACTTTATAGTACCTTCCTCTGGATTAAGCAGCACAAAAATTTGCTAATTATTTTTCTCACTCCAGTCTATGTTTGTGGTGTCAGTTTTTAGTTTTAGTCCAGACTTCTGCATACAAGCAATGTTTCTGAAAATGTTATTTTTATAAGTTAATAAAAAAGGTATTACCTTAATCATATGTAGTTTCCACTGTGAAATCAAGATGAAAGAAAAATAGTTGAGGTGGTGACAGCTTTTGTATTTTGTGTTTCTTCGGTCAGAGCTCCTGCTGCTGCATAGCTCTCAATGTAAACAGTTTGCTTGAAAAACAGTGGTGTTGTTTTTCTTGGTATTTTATTTCATTTGGAATTGATCATGCCTCTGCTTTCAGATTTACCAAGATTAAAAGTACATTTGAATTAATGTCAACTTTAGATATCTATTGTAATGTCAGTAGCTTGAAATCTATTATATTAATGTCACATTTATCTAGTAAAGTAGGAACACAAGTCTAGGAATAGTGATTTTTGGAGATCTGACCCTTTTTTCTTATTTGCTGTAACTTTCTGCCTGACAATAAATAAAACTTCTGCTGGTTCACATTCTCTGAAATATCTAAGTGTCAAATTGTCTCTGAAATCAGTTAGTCATATATAGCTAAGAATATTTAAAAGATATCAGGTTCAGTCTCCTATCTGTAAGACAGGTTATTCAGACAGCAGATATCTTTAGATATCTTAACCTGAGTGTCCTTGCAGCACTGAAGGCTGACAGTGTCCTGGGCCACATAGGTAGGAGGGCTACCAGCTGCTCAAGGGATGTCACCATTCTCCTCTAATAGGCACTGCTGAGACACATTTGAAGTGCTGTCATTTTTGTGTGAGAGAAATGGACATTCTGGCTCAGGTGCAGCAAAGGGTCACAAATACAACTGAGGAATGGGAGGGTCTGTTATATGAGGAGTGGCTGAGAGAGCTGTGACTGTTCTGCCAGAAGAGAAGGCCCGGGAGGGCAATATCAATGTGTTTCTATTCCTGTTTGGATGGTGTAAATATAAGATAGACTTTTCTCAGTAGCAGCCAAGGAAAGGACAAGAGACAATGGCCACAAACTAAGATACAGGCAATTTAATTTAAACATCAGAAAAACACATTTACTGTGAGAGAGTCAGATGGTACAGGTTACCCAGAAAGGCTATGAACCTGTTCATTCTTTGAGATATTTTAAACCCAGCTGGACCCAGATCTAATCAACCCACTACAACTAACCCTGCCTTAATCTGGGAACTGGCCTAAGTGCTTTCCTTCCCACCTCAGCCATTCTGTGGGTTTTTTTATTATTTTTTTTTTTTCTTTGTGAAAATCTTCCCATATTTTAGTTAAGGAGGAAAGGAAATGAAGAACAAAATAATTCTCTAAGAACATACCTCACAAGCAGAATTAATTAAAAATGTAAAATACACACTTCTCCAAGTATGCAATTGTACTGTTTAACATAGACTCACAGAATAAGCTGAGTTGGAAGAGGCCCACAAGAATCATTGAGTCCAATTCCTGGTCCTGTGCAGGACACTCCAAGAGCCACACCATGTGCTTGACAGCATTGTACAAAAGTTTATTGAACTCTGTCAGGCTTGGTGTTGTGATCACTGCCCTGGGGAACCTGTTCCAGTGCTCAAACATCCTCTGGGTGAAGAACCTTTTCCTGATATCCAACCTAAACTCTCCCTCAGATCTTGTCACTGGTCACCACAGAGAAGAGATCAGTGCCTGCCCCTCCTCTTCCTCTCACAGGGAAGTTGTAACTGCAATGAGGTCTCCCCTCAGCCTCCTCTTCTCCAGGCTGAACAGATCGAGTGCCCTCAGCTGCTCCTCACACAGCTTCCCCTCAAGGCTCTTCTGCCATCTTTGTTGCCCTCCTTTGGATGCTTGCTAATGTCTTATATTGCAGTGCCCAAAACTGCACACAATATTCATGGTGAGGCTGCCCCAGCACAGAGCAGAGCAGGACAATCCCCTCCCTTGCCCAGCTGGTGATGCTGTGCCTGATACCCCCCAGGATAGGGTTGGCCCTCCTGGCTGCCAGGGCACTGCTGGCTCATGTTCAACTTGCCGTCGATCAGGACCCCCAGGTCCCTTTCCACTGTGCTACTCTCTAGCCTCCCATTCCCTATACCTGGAAAAGTGTGTGAAATCCTAACAGTTCCACAAAATTCTTACTCATTAAAAGATCTTGGGATATCTTTTTCTCATTCTCTTTGCACCCTGATTTCTCAAAATGTTGTCATGCATCGTACTGAAGAGGTTATACATATTTTATAAAAAGTTCTCTTAAATTAATAAAATGGACTTCGATATGAAAAAGTAACAGTGGGAACGATTCTGATTTACAGAATCATTCTATGAACAAGGAATTACATATGTTTCTCTGAGAAAATGATAGGTCTAGGGCTCTTTAGATTTTCCTAAAATATTAAATATCATCTGGACTATTACATCAGAATCTGTAGATTTAGCAGATTAAAAATTACCTCCTTTGAGGTGAGAGAGGTGTAATGTTCATGCAGAGGGAATATGATTAACTTTAGAACAGATACTGGGCAGGACTGTGTATCATTATCAGCTCTGTTTACTTATCAAGGGAAAAAAAAGGACCATCTCTTAAAATACAAGAGTTATTGGTAGAAAATGAGACAATATATATGTTCAGGTAGAAAAAAATCAGCACAGCATTTCTTACGATGTAGAGCAATTGCGTAATTTCACAAAAACTAAGAAAAATTTAGGAGTAGGAGGGTAAGCAATACATTTTTGCTGAGAGATAGCAAAAAGACTGGTAACATCTGAAACAGTGAAGTTATCATGTAAATAGGAAAGAGGAGTTGAAAAGTAGGTGAATTCTGTCTTTTTAAGAGATTTAAAATAGAACTTACAGAATCAATAGAGATCTGGAATTACAACTGCTAATTATGGGAAGCTCACTCACATTTCAAAAAGCAAAGATTTTCCCATAAACTCTGAAATGAAACACACACAGATCTTGGTCTTCAACATCTTTATGCTTTGGAGACATGAATACCAAAGGAAACAGGACATTAAAAAGACTTTTCCTAAACTAAATTATTACAGATGAATGCTGCAAGTCAGTTATGCCTTTTTATGACTAAAAAGAAGTATCCAGGGATACAAGACATCCTTTTGTCTGACGTTTTGTACCACTAAGATGACCAGGTGAAGAAAATTCAGTTCTGTGAGGCCTGTATGGGCAAGTTACAGTAGCCATAGTTAGTCTCATGGCAAATAATGAGGTCAGTCTGGTTGTAATGACATGACAGCTACTGCAGGTTTGTGAACATGGTTTGATAAGATAAATGAAGCACATGTATTCAGTAGAATATGCTAATTGGCTAAGACAAAAATCTGTGCCAGGCACCATGCTAACAAATAGACAGCATTGCACAGTTCAGTTTACTAACAGAGATACAGGCATAGGTTCCAGCATCTGTTCTGGTGATAACTAAAGATGTCCTGACTTTGAAGCATTCTGGTCTGTGCTACACATACATTGGTACCGACAGGCCAGAGATGAAAGTCTGGCTATGCTCCATATCTGATCAAAAAGTGTTGTCTCTTCTTTCAGTCTGGTATCATACCATCTCTTTTGTTTTCATCGCACAAAGCCCTCATTCTCAAATCTAAATTGTCCATTGTGCTGTTGCTTGCTACGCAGTATGTTTATTGGACCCCTTTTACTGACCTCTTAACAAATTACAAATCTGTAAAAGGACTAAAACTGCATAAAATGTAGAGACGTCAGATATCTACGTCTCTCTCCATTGTCCTAGAAAATCAGACTTTGTGAACATTTGCTTTTTATTCTTTGTGGTCTTCTGCTCCCCATTCACTACAGAATGTAGCTAAAATGATCTTTTATTTTAAAAAATCTTCTTTTTAGTGTATCTTAGAGCTTCTGCTTCATTTCCACACTAAACTACACCTCCATTGTCAAAGAATTGTAGTAAATTGGATGATCCAAGCTAATCCAAGATAAAATTAATGACCAACTACAATTCTCCTTCAGGTACATTGGAAGATGGAGGTGTGATCAAGAACAGTACTCCTAGACACTTTAACAGCTTTCTATTCTTTATCTTTTGCTTGTGTTTCTGCAAGATATTTTGCCTCTTTCTCTCATCCTCATACAAATCTTTCTCTAATTTGAAAGCTTTGACCCGGTTAGAATTGATCTTTGGTAAGGTTATTAAACATTTTTGTGTGACAGGTTTATTTTTATTGATTTACAGGCTTTTCAGATTAAAAAAACCTCCAAAACCAAATCAGAAGTGCTCTCCCTAGACCCACCCTGAAAATTCTAATTCTACATTTTTTTTAGCACTGGAAATTCCAGTTTTAGCAGTTAAAGAAATCTGAAAGGCTGTTCTGGGGCAAGAGGAGAGCTAGAGGGAATTTTGTTTGCTTTCTAACTTTAAAGAAATGGTTCCACTTTTCTCTTTTTTTGTTTTCTTCTGGAGAAATGCATATTGCCTAGCCTGCTAAAAGCAATTCATATATTGTTTTCAGTCAGAATTTATAATATTCCCACACTCTTGACTGGAGCAAGATATAATGCAGTTAGCAGTGTGCCCTGCATTACACCCATGAATGTGTAGCCAAGCTAGGCTGAATTATCAGTGTAGGCATAGAGCACCTTGACTTTGCACACTAATCTGGACCAACAGTGCAAAAACATGGGCACCAGCAGTGTCACAGAGCTGGCTGCACTGAACTAAAATGCCATGCTAAATCTGCAGAGAATCCTCCCGCCTCCACAAAACGGAACAAATCAGTTTCTGAGCTACACTGTCCTTTTAGCAGTATTTCATACAGTTGCTGTTACTACAGCTGGTAATTCTGTTATTACAGCCAGAATTTCTCCACTTTTGAATGTTTAAATTTTTAATGTGTGCTGGATTTCTAATTTAGAAAAAGTAAGAAAAACAAGAAAAAATTCCAACTTTTTAATTAAAAAAAAAACAAAAAACAACAACCTTGTCTTTCTTAATTACTGACCACTTATGACAAAAATTAAGTCCTGAGTGAATTGTTATGGTAATAAGTTATCTGCCAGGAAATATTTATTATGGACAAAGTCGCATGAGCTCAAAAACTTAGAAGTATATCCAGCTATGACAGGGTCATTCCTTTAATGAAAAAAAGTAGACTATCCATGTTGACAAAGGAAAAAAGAAGAAATTTCAATTTCTTAATGTTGTTATGTCATAATTAGGAATAACAGGAGTAGTGGGATTTAACTCTTATGGGATTTACTATTAATGGATTTCATCCATAAGAATTCATAGTACTGAGACTTCTGCTAGCATCAATTAGGGTCCAGAATTTCACAGGTATTTGTGAGATCTCATTACGAGATTTTGGGGTGCTTCTAATCCATAACTTTTGGTGTCTCAAGTGTTTTTGCAAATCCAGTCTCTTCTGCTCTGACTTTACTTACAGAATCATCACCTAGGCCTCAAATGTCTCCTGTAAATAAGAACATGGGCTAGGCAAGCTCCAGGCATGACTTTTGTGCTCACAGTTTTAGCTGAGCTATTGACACAGCGAGCAAAAGCTACAGCGTAGAAGAGCTTTTAACTGTACAGCAAGAAGTATTTAACACTCCTATTTCCTAGGATTGAATAACCTTCTAGATTTTTTAACTGAAAGTGTATTCCTTTTCCTTTGTTCACTTCTTAGCTAGTCTGTTTCTTCTAGATTTTGTTTATATTAATAAACTGTACCTGACTCCTTTTTGCCCTACTTAGGCATAGTTGGTAATGTTCCTTTGTTTTTAATGTTAGACATAGATTTTTCTTTTCTCATCTTATTACTTATCATTCATATTTAATGCTGCACACAGAATTCTCTTTTAGACTCTTTTTACCTTTTGATTTCTTATATTTAATGACACACCCAATTGTTTGATATCCTTTTTTTCCCTAGGAACATGTCACTGCTCTCTATTTAGCTGCTTTGAACTAGCTTTCATCTTTTAGTATTTAAATCATCTAAGTTCTCGTGTATCATACTGCATTGTTCCTCATTATTTACTCCTTCTGTCTATAATGTCATTCTCTTCAAACTAGTGCTACTTTTTCCTTTGTTTCATGCTCTTTGTTTTTAATTTTCCAAGTCAGATTTACGCTTATTACATGACTCCCACACCTTAGCTATTGTCATTAACCTCAGATGTGAGACTTTATCAAAAGGGTTTTCAGAAGCTTGTCTGAAGTGTCTTATCCACAGCAGTTCGTTTGTCGTCTGCGACTGAGGAGAGTTATTGAATGACAGAAGGCTCCTCTCCCTGGAAGCTAAGTGCCCAACCCTCCGAGTCCTTTGTTTGAATGTAGGTCTCCAACATGGCAGTCTACAATAGAAGCACTTGACAAAAGGATTGATTTTTACATCCAGCACTGGAAGAATGCATATAATTTCCATGTATTACATGGTGTATATACTACATAATTTGAAACATTTTTTTGTAGCTGCATTGAATAGTCTGTTTGAAGCCTGGGCTATATTGAAGGTGATTTCTATTACAAAAAATGGCATTAACTTCAGAGTTAAGCTCTCAGTACTGGCCATCATTGCCATAGAATTTTACCAGATACTATGAATTGTTTGCTTGCCAACCAAAATCCAGACATAAAGTGCACTTTCAAGTCTGAAATGGTGCTTTTAAAGTACAAGTCTATGTAGACAGCCTTATTGGAACTGGATAAGATTTTCCTGTAGATGCTTCAAAGAACAAACTTCACTCAATCTGCATTTATATCTAAAAATTCTTTAAATCCTGATCATTCATAAGGATTGGTAAATAAGAAAATAAAGTAATCTCTCAAGATGGTCAGTGCTATATTTTGGTCCTGAATACTCTGAGTAACACTGTTCATTCCATTTCAAGAAAAATATTTCATCATTTATGAGTGATGAAAAGGGAATACAGGGGAAATCTCACTTATTATTAGAGTGAGAAAAAAAATTCTACCTTTACAAGAGTAAGAGTTTATACAGTGAAAGCATAAAAAATGTTCAAGTAGTAAAAACCAGGAGAATAGGGACATTTTTTCTCCATGCCCTATGCTTCAGAAATAAGAGACATTTCCTAGAAGGCAGTAAATGGACTTCAAAACTCATCATCATCACATCTCAGTGGCCATAAAAATGCTGGGAAAAATCTCATACCCCAGTGTTTAAGACTGTATTGAGCAACAAAGACCAAATCAAGACTTTTTGGAGAAAAAGGTCAGAAGGCTTTTGTTCCACCTCTACCTACAACACATTTCTCTAATGTACCTGTTTCTCGCTATCACCTGAGATTACGGGTATCACTTATAACTTGAATGACACCTTCTGTTGGTGCTTACTGCAAATTGTGTTAATAGGAAATAAATTAAATCCATTAGAACTGCTGTCTTCATAGCTGACTTTAATTCAAAGCAGCTTTGAATCAAAACATAATCAAACTTTTAGCCTTGAGGCTTCACAATGATATTAGACTGATCAAAGGGGAAAGTTTTGTGTAATGTTTAATCTAATATAATTGAGGACCTAACACAGGTGGTTTTGCTCCCTTTCTGTTATCCTTCTTCATATGATCCTGCCCTTCTTAAATCTTCGTGTCCGTTTGTTTGACTGAACTTTCTGATCTAGCTTGTTCTGCAGTTACTTACATACTCTATCTGATACTAACCAGGCACTGGAAAAAACTATGGGTAGGAGATCACAGCAGCCCACTTTTCAACTGGATTATGCTTAAAGATGCACACTTAGGTCAAATTTCCTCTCATGCCTATTTGCATGTTCCATTTCCATTTTTTGACAATGTGCTGGTTTTGACTGGTGTAGAGTTAATTTTCTTCACAGTGGCTGATGTGGGGCTGTGTATTAGATTTGTGCAGAACAGAGGGTTCGTAATATAGAGATGTTTTTGTTGTTGCTGAGGAGCACTTGCACAGAGCCACTGCCACACTGGCAAGGAAGCTGGGGATGCATGGGAGGCTGGGAGGAGACACAGCCAGGACAGGTGACCCAAACTGACCACTGGGATTTCCAGACCATGTGACATCATGCTCAGTGTATAAAGTGGGGGGAAGAAGGAGGAAGGGTGGGGCATTTGGAGTGATGGCCTTTGTCGTTTGATGGCCAAGTCACTTTTTTTTGTGAAGGAGCCCTGCTGTCCTGGGGCTAGCTGAACCCCTGCCTGCCCATGGAAAGCACTGAATTAATTTCTTGCTTGACTTTGTTTGCAGGCACTGCTTTTGCTTCCCTTATTAAACTGTCTTTATCTCAACCCATGAGTTTTCTGGCTTTTTTCCTTCTGATTTCCTCCTTGATCCTGCTGGTGGGGGACTGAGCAAGCAACTGCATGTGGCTTGGTTGCTGCTTGGAATTAAATCATGACAGACAGCTAGAGCGGTTATATAGCCCAGCAGTTGTTTGGGGTTTTTTATATATGTGATTCATACTATAGATCAAAATAAGTACAGTTAATACAAGAGAATAGCAAGGAAGCCCTGGTGAGAAGGTGAAGGTAATTATGGGCAGAATTACCCTTTCTAATAGCTGCCTGGTTTAGCTTGATTTAAGGTGACTGTGGAGCTATCGAAAAAAGCCAAATTCAGGTTCCTCTAATGAGCATATTTCATACAACCTCTCAAAACAAAGTGAAATAGGTCAAATAGTAATCATAGCCTTGTATTGAAAAAGGTTTTCTGTCCTAGAGAGTTCAATACTAGCTCTGCTCCTGATCTGAGTGCCTTAGATGACTTGAGGCTGTATGCAGAATAAACAACACAGTGAATTGTATCCAGAAATAAAAATGTAACTGCTGCAGGGCAGAGAGCAATCATTAAATATGTTCCTCACAATGACTCAGTTGACTCCAAAGATGAATTACTCCAGTTAGTAGTAGATTAAATTTCCCTTGCCAGGTGTTTCTCTAACACAGTAGGATAACCTGTTTCAGTAGTGTTTGGGCTGCATGGGTGTGTGTCCCCGCTTTCAGCTCAGTCTCAGAGCAGAATGCTCAAGCTGTACAGGGAAATAAGACAGGGAGAATGAAAGAGAAAAGGCAAATATGCCATTCTGAGAGCTAAATATGTCTTACAGAGCTGTGACAGTAAAATATATTGACAGAGGTCAGTTAAATTTACTCTGTAAAAAATACTTCACCAACAAAGTTGTGCAGATTGTGTCTTTGATCATCAGTATCATTTCTGTTCTATAGGAAATTCAATTATCTGGAAATCTCATCACTGCCTTGCTAGAGTCAAATGGCTCTACTTTTTATACTCTTTTAGCCAAGACACCAAAATTACTTTAGATATTGATAACACTACAAACTTAGATCTTGCTGTGTTCTTGTTTTACCACTAAAACCCAAACTAAACCAAAAAACAGGCAAAGAAAAATAAGAAAGAAGGAGGAAAACTGCAAAATAATTTGCTAATGGAACTCTTGGACAAGAAGAATAAAATATGAGTCTTTGTCATCCTGCAAATTCAAAGGAGTAAATCTACTAGATCATCCTAGCTAACTCAAGAGAGAAATTACCAAAGCCCAAAGTGGTTTTGGCAATATTTACTGATGAAGCAAGTAAAATGTTTTAATGAACTTTGTCTTTATCTAATACTGTCAGAAATTTCCCAGACTGCATTGAAATTTAATGGTCTACTAAACAAAGATGTCTGTAAAATTTAAAAGAGTACAAACTTGCTTAAACAGGACCTCAGTGGGCAAGGCAGGGTAGCATTTGAACATGAACTGATGTGAATGTTAGTTTCAAAAGACTTTTTTCTCTTTTAGTCGCCTTATCATCACTTGTTTATAGGTGTTTAAAATCCACATTTCCGAAGAACCATGTCTATCAATAACAGTTAGGCTTCTATCAATTGTTGTGTCCTCAACTAGTTAAGTGTAGCCAGGAATACCTAAAGGAGATATGATCATCAACACAGGTTCTTTAGAGTTCGTTTTCACTGATGTTGCTCAATGACTACTTGGAAACAGATGCAGAAGTTAATTATTTTCTTCTCAGCTATCCATCAGTATTCATGCCTACACTCACGGAAAACAGAACCTTTCATTCCTACTTAGCAGTTTGCTGAAGGGTTAGATACCATCTGAGTTAGCAGTAGTCATCCACATTATGTTAATAAAATTGTGGCCGTATCAATAGTCATCTCATCTCGCTCCCTCTCTTTTCTGAATATATATCTGTGTGTGTGTGTGTGTGTATCACATGTGCCTATAAAAACACATGCAAACCCATTCATTTTGTGTGTTACATACACCCATAGTCGTATAAATAAATTTATTTAAATACTGTGATGATGCAGACCTAGCATATATATGAACATACCAGAGATTTATAATTGTAAATCACCAATATGATTTGTAAGTATTTATGGATTAAACTTTTCTAAACCCACCTTTCAATACATATTTTAATCAAAAGGTTTTTTCCCAGATAGTAGACAGATGAGTTACTTAATAATTCAGTGGACCTGTAATGAATAGGTTCAAATCCCACACTGTGGAGAAGTTTCATTAATTTGTTTCTGCTTATATTGAACTGAAGCACCTGAAGTTCTTGTAACATAATGGCACACTGACAGGGAAGGGACAGCACAGGAAGAAAAGGAAATTACATGATTATTTTTAGGAAATTTCATCATTCCCACTGGAACTGAATCCCATTATAATTGTACTCATATGCACATAACAATGTAATTCATTTTTCAGAGAATTAATAATATGGAAGTATCAATAAGTCTCATAGTAACAGGTTAAAATTCATTGCATGTATTGTCAAATGAAAATTGGATCAACTTTCAGCAGATACACTGTTCCTTTGATGCTTCATGCCTATTACACTCATCATATTATGTTACATACAGTATCATAACACAATATGACTCTTCAAACTGGATATGGCTCACATTTGAAATACTGAGTCGGGGAATAATACAGGGTGACATGGATGGAATGAAGGATTTTGATTCTGTTTGATTTAGAACTCCTTTACGTTTTTGGATATAACTCAAATCCTAAAGATAAAACTGTATTTGCTCATCATCACTGACTTGAAAATTTAAAAGAAATCTGTGCACACCTCAACTATTAATTTAATCTGAAGAAAAGGATTAATTGCAATTTGCATTTCTCAATTCAGTGAAAAATTCGTGCTATTAATGACAGTGAGAGCCAGAGGCCAGGAACCTGAGTCTACAAAGCATTTTCATACTGTAGGCATTCTCTCTTGGTGGTTTCTTTAGGAACATTTTACAGGATCTGATAAAGCACCAGATGTCTGAGACGTTGAAATATCATGCTGAGAAGAGCTGTATAGTCCCCTGATAGACATTTTAAATTGTAAAGCCTTGTATTAATATCTGTTGCTGCTACCTACTACCATCTTAATTCCACAACACTTTATTACACTGTTCTGAAGCAGTAGAATCTAACTTTGATATTTGTATGTTGACAACTGGGATCAAATTGTTTTCTTGTATGATCAAACTGACACCCAGAAGGGAGGAAAAACTCAGAAACAGTATAAAACATATTAAAACTATAATTGAACTTAAGTATACAATCTCTAAAACAGTCTTCCTTTATTATGCTATGTCAGATGTTAAGTACATTATAACTTCAGTTAAAATTGGGACCATATTACATTGCTTTTGCTTTATTTCTATATCCTTTTCCCCCTGTATATAGTTATCGAATAAAATTGTTTACAAAACCCTATTGCCTGAAATACTTGAGGGGGATGATCAACATACCTAGTTATTCCCTTTGGCTTGGTCTGAAAACATGACTGGAATTTTCTTAGTCTCTAAATATTGAACATTGTTTTTTTTTTTTCTCTCTTCTTTTCAGTTGCCAGTAAATTGAAGTTTAATACATAGTCTCTGACACTGGACTTCTACATGATTTTTTTCGTAGTCTATAACTGTGCTTCAGGCAGATGGACTGTCACTAGCTGGAGTTTTGAGCATAAAATATTTTTTTTTAAATGTATTTGGTACATCTTGGTTTTGGTTTTGGTTTTTTTTTTTTGGAGAAGGAAGGTAAAAATTCTTGTAGTGGATAGTAAATCCAGATCATACGGAAAAATATGTAAGAACTGCAATCATCACAAAGAATTCATTTTTTTAACTGTTATATACATGAAGCAATCAACATGGCCAAATTGTATAAATAGATTCAGCATCAGAAATAGAACTATCAAATGTCATCTTTGAGAATTCAAGGAGAAGATTGGGTAATTCATAGAACTTGTTTTTGTAAGTCTTAAGTAAGGACTATGTATGAGATCAGAGAAATACTTCAATAAATCCTTTAGCACCTGGAGGAAAATTGCAGGCAGCAAGAGTTCATAAGCAAGAAACCATGTTAAATTAACTTGCTATCAAAGAAAATTCAACAATTTTCTACAGAAGGTAGGGTTAATGCAGTGAGCATAATAGGCACAGTTTTATTCCTCTGACTTCAGTAAAGATCTAACCTATTAAATCAAGGATGAATTTGTAATATTTTTCAAGAAATCTCAAGAAATGTGGTATATATAGCACCGTGTAGAATGAGAGATTGAAAAAAATAAATAATGGTGTTATCTTTGGTTATGAATAATGTCTGATTAGATTTTTTTTACTTGTCACAGTAGTGTTACTAATGATCTACAAACCTCAATGCTATTCAAATCCTTGAACATCTTCATGAACATACCAAAAGAAGATAATAACAGTACAGCTCAGCAAATTATGTAAGGTGAAATATCTTTCTTTTTGAGGAATGTAACTTTAAATATCATCATTCAGATGTTGTACAAAACATTTTTTATTTGTTTCTATCACCCTGGAGGAAACAGATTCTGTTCTCTGTAATATCACATTTCAGCAGGGAAAGATGTGAAATGGCATTTTCACTCCAGGTAGTTTCTGACTAAATTTCTTGTCTGACTGAAAGGAAGGAGAGATTTACAATATGATCATTGATTGGAGAGCTTCAAGTACTAAGTTCTCAAAAAAAACCATCATTGAAAGAGTTAAACATACATCATCTTCACCAAATAAAGGTTACAAGGGGTTCTAATGACAAGTCTATGAATATTTGAGGGAGCAACACCAAACAGGGTCATATAAAAAAGAGAAGGAGAAGGCTTATTGAAAACTACCTATCAAATCAATAAAATAATGAAATAATTTAATCTTATAAATTTGTCAAGCCAAGTGTGGAGATAAGATTGTAAATGTAATATGGAGATGTATTCTGTGCTGGCAAAGACTGGAATAATGACACAGTATATCTTTCCTGATTTTAGATTTTGTGATTCTCTGATCCTTTATAGGCTAAGAGAGATTGGGTAAAATATCTTACATCTGAGAGTACTTGAAAGATTAAGGTGGAGGTACTGGAAATTTCTCAGAATCTGAGAAACTTACTGCTATTGGTATAATTACAGTGAAAAGATTAGACGTGATTAGACTAAAGCGATTAGTAACTATTCTGGCTCATAAAGTTTATTTCATTTATTCATTTACATGTGTATATTATTCCTATATATTTAAATACTTGTGTCTATAATCTCTATGATCAGAAAGATGCCCCCAAACTGGAAGCTGGGAGGTATTTTAACTTCATCTATGAAATTCCAAATAATTTTTGGAGATTGAAGCTCTATGCCTCTGTTTCACCTAGGAAATCTTTGTGATTTAAAAAGTTGAATGCTAAACTCTGCTATTCCAGTTTATCTTACTGAATAGTAGAAGTCAAGAGGTCAACCTTAAGTCTGCATGTATCCAGTCATTCATCATTTTAGCAGGTGTCTTACCACGAACAGGTTATACTTGTTATCTTGCAGGTATCCTTATCAGAGAACTTTATCAAAGATGAGCTAAAAACCGAAAACAGTAGTAACAGTATCTCAAGGTCATTCAACAGCAATGTCAAAAAACAGTGTTTGATAGCTTCACAATTTCCACTGCTTTCAGATACCTCTATATTCTTCAACATATACTTGCCTCCTAACGAAAAAGGACAGAATTTTTCATCTGTAAAGAAATAAATTGCCTCAGGAATCTGTTCAAAGAATTTGTGCATCTACTAGTGATCCTAAGTAATAAATAAATAAACAAACCTGTATGGCATTTCAATGGAAAGTAGTGTGTTTGAAATTAAAGCAGTCAAGGACCATCAGCTGGCAGGCTAATCTATGCAAATATTCCATTGTGTATCGAGAAGGCACTCACAGCAACATCATCCCAACTTAGCGCTTCATTACAGGCAAGAAGTAATATCACTGTCCATTGGTGCTAAGCTTTCAAAGTGACAAAGCACCACATCAGAAGAAAACTGATGTGACTAAGAGCACTCTGCTGATCAGAAGACTGCAGATGAGTTTCCGTGTCTCTGGCTTCATCGGTGGTGGACTTATTAGCTGTGGCTGGAGAGGCTGACATGTGAATACAGAAGTGATCTTCAGCCGTAAGCTTGCATGTAGGTGTCTGCTGACTAATCAGCACTCAGCAGCAGTTCTGCTAGTGTCATCATCTGCTCAGATTTACTTCTGGAACTGGTAGTGGTCACATTGTTAACACAGCTCAGCCAACATCCAGCCAAGGGTAAACCATGCAACACTTTGCATGGCTTTAGTGGATGTAAGACAGCAAAATTCCAGTCCCAGAGCAACAGCTCACACTGCTCCCTGGAGTGACTCTTGGTGTCACTCATTGCACATCCCTTTCGCTCCCTAAACGTTAGCCAGCTGGTTCAAATTAGCCTGTCTAAGCTTGTCCTTGAATCATCAGACAAAGAATTCCTCCTCAGATACATTTCATCAACAATCATGTAAGAGTCAATGAAAATATGAGTTGGCCCTTGGGAGATGCTTCTCTATTGCTGTTGACTAAAAAGCAAGAAAGTCTAGATAACTCTAAGCTGAGGCTATTCACCAACCTTTTAGTAGGCCTATGTTACTTGAGATATGACTGTAAGGTCAAGAGTAACAGCATCAATATAAAACTAAACTAACAACATTGGTAGGCTCTGATGTCTCCTGGGTTACCAAGTATCTGTCTTCAGTGCTTGTCACTGGATATCTGTCAGGTCTTATGGAATGATGTGACTGTGCACCTTTTACAGGTTAAAGCGTCCCATCATTTCTGGTACAATGCTATTCATCAGGCACTCTTTGTAGTTTGCTTTGGGATCACTATGAAGTTGTACAGTAAACTGCTTTTTAGGCAACAAATTCTGTGCTGTAGGAATGACTGTGACAGTGTTTGGCTTAATTTTCCTACCCCAAGTTAAATCTATGTACCTATTTGGATGCTTTTATACTCATAACACACGTGAATAGAATGTGTTAACAAGAGATAGTAAAAGAGTGAAGGACAGATCTGTGTAGAAATATTTTAATCATGTTTCCTTGTACATGTTGCTGTACTTGAGTCAAGTCATTGGGTCAAGTTCATAACTGCTATTAAGCCAAACATTTGATTTTTCCCTTAACTGTACAAACAAAGGGTTTTGTCTTCTGCACAATGCTGTGATAAGATCTTTGCATGTTGGTTAAGGTCCTGGAGGCTGTGTGAATAACAGCAAGGGAATAGAAAGCATTTACATGGCTGCTTACGGTCTGTCTGTCTAACCAGACTGTCTAACAGTAAAGGAAGAAAAAGATACTTATATTCCCTGAGTACAGTGCCAGTCACTCTGTTTTCTTTACCAAGGTGACATAATACATGTGATTAAAAGGGAATTTCTGTAAAAAATTTTCTTGTTTCAATTAAGAAAAAATAAAATAAAAATGCCAGTGAAGAAGTAAGAGTAACTACCAGAATGCAGGAAAACAGAGTGTGAATTTTTGTCATTATATACACAGCTAAGGAGGCCACTATAGCTATTGAAATTTAAAAAAAAAAAAAAAAAAAAATTAAGTTATAGCTCCACTTCTCAGGAAAACAGAGGTTTTTCTTCAAAATAGCCTAGTAGTGTGTTCCAACAGAAAAGAGAGATTTGCATTTTCAGCACAACTGTAGAGTTGGAAGAATTTACTGTGTCCAACTACACCATTTTTTTCTGTTTATTGCTGCCTTAGACTATAGGGAAGACCCTAAAGTGCCCTACTGTGATCAGGGTCTAAATACTGCAAAATTGACCTTTTATCATGTTAAACGTGAAGTGTGAAAGACCCTAATGTGTAACATGGAGAAAGACTAATTTAGAAATTTCCATGGCTACAGGAAAAAAACAGGCTCAGAGCAAACCATAAACTCTGCAGAAGAATACAGAGTGATATGCTGCAGAATGGCAAATACCATATTGAGCATGTACAGTATAATGAGAGGAATTAGGTCAGGAGAAGGGGGGCAGGTAATTAATTTTTTATCTCAGTGCAGAATTGGTGAAACTGTATTTCAGTGCTTTACACTGTTTTGGGCTTCATAATACAAAAAAAAGATTTTGCTGAATTGGAAAGACTCCAAAAAAGGATAACAAAAATGATAAAAAATGTTTATTAAGAAAAGAGAATTTGCAAAGCCTGGGGAAAGTAGGACTAAGGCACAACATGAAAGCTAATTCTAAATACCTGCAGGGGATTAACAAAAAAAAGTGACTGGGGGTGGGTTAGGGAAAGAAAAAGTATTTCAGCAATCAGTTCAGGTACAAGAAAATAATTACCTCAAAATAACTTTAGAAAAGAGAAAAAAAAAAAAGA